>JANHFR010001571.1:6253-18323 GCA_032468015.1 Mimophis mahfalensis | reverse complement strand
TATAATCCTGGCTACTTCCTGATCCAGGTATATCCCATTGAGCAATTAGGAGGGAATTCTAGACTGGTGAAATTTTGTTTTTTTAGCAGTCGGGTTTACTCGGCATTTCCTTGGATTCAGTGGGAGGGGAATGTGCAACTCTGCAGAAATAGATGGTTTTATTTGGCTGCTGAACTGCTATTAACAGCAGAGCTCAGCCGTTTCTTCTGACATTCTGTTGTCTTTACTAGGAGAATATTAATTCTGGTGCCCTAAGATTTGCCCATGTTATTTTTTCTATTTAATGTAGTAACAGATTTGTATCTGTAGAGAGGACTGCATATCCTTAATTAGCCATCAATTGGAAGTTTGAATTTGATTGTTTCCATGGCTTGTGATAGAACTGCAAAGCAATTAGCACCTGAGCATAGTATATTCAGAAGATCCTTGTGCTTGAGCATCTTTATTTGACACTGGTGGCCACTGGTGCTGCTTGTTCACCATGTTTTACCCTGTTGTTAAAGTGCTGTTACATACATTGTCACATACAGTATATTGTCCGAGGTCTCCACTAGGGGGCAGCCTAGCAAGTCCTTGCCTCCCCAGCTGTCCCTAGAGTTAACAGCTAAAGTTCTACTGTTTGTTTCTCTTTGATGGACAAGAATTTAGTTCAGATTTCAAAGTCAAGAATGCAGCTGGTTTCAAGCTGGCCATGTGAAGTTGAACAAGAATTATGAGCCTCTGAGGCTGTGGGGGAGAGGAATTTTTAGTAGTGCCTAAAAGATAGCTACTGAGAATCCTAGGGAATGACCACAAAATGCCTTCGATTGCTGCGACTTTGGGCCTAAGGTCCTTGTTCTACCCCTAGGTTGCTTCAGCTGTGGAGAAATGGAAGGTGGCAATCCGTGAGGCACAAACCTTCTCACGTATGCACGTGCTGCTTGGTATGTTGGATGCCTGCATCAAGTGGGACATGTCTGCAGAAAATGCCAGATGCAAAGTGTGTCGCAAGAAAGGTGGGTAATTCCAGACTTTGAATCAATGCTAGACTTCTAATATTGTCCAAACCTTGAAAGAAGGTATCCTGTGAATACATAAAGTGATTGCCTCCCATTCCCCCAGAGAAAGATACAGGTACCCACTGTTCTGTTGTTTTTTTTTCAAGTTTTCATTGTGTTTTTGTCCCTCAAGGAGCTTAGTGTACAGTAGATATTGAGATAGGAAGCTTTTTTGACTACTTCACCCAACATTCTATTTGGAGTTTTGAAAACATGTTCTGTGTGATTGTGCAATATGAAACGCCTCCTATAGTGAGTAAACTGGTGAGTTTCTACCTGCCATCACTTGGTTCCCCATGACACCTTTTAACTATATCAGCTTTTTTTCCCCCTTAGTAGATGGGCTGATTTCCAGAGAATTTAACTACAGCCATCTACTGTTGTTGGCAATCCTGTCAAAGGCTGTTCTCCAACACGTTTGCTTGTTTATTTCCCTTCTTTGTTCTCTGGATTACCAAATTGTTTTTGCCCTGTTCCCTCAGGTGAGGATGACAAACTCATCCTGTGTGATGAATGCAACAAAGCTTTCCACCTGTTTTGCCTGAGACCGGCCCTCTATGACATCCCAGAAGGGGAATGGCAGTGCCCTGCTTGCCAGCCCTCAATGGCCAGGCGGAGCTCTCGGGGCAGGTAAGATGTCTTTGGTTTGCAGGTGCCTTTAACAGAACGGCAGTTCATCTGAACGTATTTGCCCATATCCTCTTACTCTATATGAGCCTCTATATTCACTGAACTGGGTGTAGCAGGATTTGTATGGTATTCCTGGCTATTTTGGACATGGCATTGTAGCTTTTGTTTTTAAAATAAACAGGCATCGCAAAAAAAATATTCTGTCAGTTGAGTGCATTTGTTGTTTTGGCTGCTGCTTAGGCCAGCCTGTCTTCCCTAGATATAACATGGAATGCAAACATGAGGCCTGCTGGGGACAGAGACTGTGGTACAGCCCTGTGGAACGGCTGCATGGGGAAAGCAGGATTTTGACTTATTGAATCTTTCCTCTAGAAACTATGCTGAAGATTCAGTTGAAGAGGAGAGTGAAACTGAGGAGGATGAATCTGAGGAAGATGATGACGATGGGGAGGAAGAAGAGGAAGAAGGATATGAGGTTGCTGGATTAAAATGTACGTTATACTGAAATTAAAGGGAAGGAGGTCTTCCCTGTGGGGTTGGACAGGTTCCTATCCTGTGAGTTTAATACAAAGGATCTTTCCTGTTTCCCACTCTCTGAACTCCAGTCAGTGAATGTCTTACTAGCAGTCCTGGGCTAGGAAGGTGCTGCTTACTGTTTCTTGGTCAGTTTTCTGATTTGTAATAGTTCCCCGTTGCTTGAAAAGTAATCAAAAGTAGGTATTGCTTCCATGGAAGAGAATGAGAAATGAACAGTGGGCACTTTGTCTTTTAAGGCAGTGTGTAATTGCTGTAAATCTACCACAACAAATTTGTTTCAACTTTTTTCAGACATTAAATTGTATAGCCTTCTAAACTTTTGGTGGCACCTAAAACTAGAATAGTTTAAAAAGCAAAAAAGCAAAGTTCACATTTCTGGGATCACATGATCAGCATTTTGTTATTGCCAAACTTTGAAAACTTAATTAGATTGTTGCAGTGTCCTTGGTCAGAATGAATTTATTCTGTGGATCCAGAATCATTCCAGATTTTTTCTGAGATGATGGATGGATGGATGGATGGATGGATGGATGGATGGATGGATGGATAGATAGATAGATAGATAGATAGATTGATTGATTGATTGGTTGATTGATTCAGGTCAGTGCACACAAAACCAAAATCCTGTGACAACATGCAGGCCTTATAAGTTCAGAAGTGCCACCACTGTGAAGTTCATATCACTATATTAATGACATTGCAGTAATTATTTGGCAGGTCATGTCTTTGGAACATTCCTTGTTGGCATGGAACTCTGAAAATCAAAATGAATGTCATTTTTCATATTAAAATTTAGCTCTTACTAAGTATGCCAGAGCTATGCCTCACGCAAAAATAAAGCTGTCCACTACATCCAGGTATCTGTGAAAAAAGCTTTTGCACTGGAGAAGATGTTCCTTTCAGAAGAAATGAAATCCTCATGTTGTTTTTACAGTTAAGGGTTTTGCTGATAATATGTATCCATCTAGTTCCCCAGTAAACAGTCATCACTTGGATTCTGATGATTCTGTTTAACTGACCAGTTGCAAACCTGGTCATCTTTTTGAAAACCTGTCCCTGACATTTCAATGTCAGTTCCCAACCCCTGGGTATTCATCTTGACATGGTTTGAAAACCAATTAAGTCTTTAATAATGATCATTCTGAAGTACTTGTACTCTGGGGTTCAATCCTTACTCTTTCCTGTAACAGTTTCATAGGTAGGTCATAATTATTTCCTCATTAAAAAAGGAAGGCCTGGAGAAAGAGACCCAAAGAAACAGACACTGTTGATATCTGAGGGACAGCGTAAATCCAGTGTTCAGAGTGGTCCCTACTCTGGTAGCACCTGGTTCCCATCCAGAGCTGTCAGCATGTGAGCTTCTGTGTATAATTGCTGTCTAGATTTTTGTGGAGCCTTTTCCAATCTTAAAAGAATGCTCATCTATTCCAAGTATTTATCTCTGCTTTTGAAGTTTGTTCAGGCTCCTTCCTGCTGGCCAGGCCAGGCCCAGGTGAGTGCTACTGTCACTAAAAATAAAGCCTGCACCACAGCCACAGCTTTACGAGGCATTTAATTGGGAAAGGTCATGATGGAGAAATCTTTCATTTTGGCAGAGTCCTGTTTAATCCTTGGTGCAGCGTTGATCCAAAGTATTCTCATAGAGAATGTTGGACTGCCAGATATTTAGCACATGTTGCTCTCTCAACATAAGGGGAAGCAACCCTTAAACAGATGGTGTCCATGACAGAAATAACTGCTGTATTGGACAGTGATGAATGAAAATTGTACCCTGTTAAGTGTCTTTTTCTGCTGAGGATTGAAAACTTGCTGTGAAGGTTGATTCTCCCTCATTACTGTGGGATAAAAAAACCAGCATCCGCCGCTTGACACAAAATAGCCAGCAAGAGTATTTGCTGCAGTGAAGTTCTATTGTTCAAACTGTCTCCTTGTCAGCTGGCAGGAGAAATCCAATACTTGGTGCATGCTGCTGAGGGGGCTTAGCAGCTGCCTTAACCCACTGTGTGGGCCACTTATGAATGCTTGGAATGATACTTAGCTCAGCCAATCACTCTTTCCTGCTTAACATACGATCAGCAGAGAAATGAAAGCAAAGAGTCTCTGGGGCATCTTTCAAACCTGTTCCTGGCTTCTAGCACTGAGGTCTGATCACTGGAGCCAGCTGAATTAGAGAGCAACAGTGTAGCCTTTTGAGTCAAGTCAGGATGAGCAGGAATGGAAAAGGCAGGGGGACAAAGGGATAGCCCAACAGTTGAATGCTTTAGACAGTGTAATCATTTTAATTGAATTGTGTATAAAAACATCCTTGATATAGAGACCTCAAGTTTGTTTTTGGATCAGGGATGAAGAAACTTAAATTGATTACATGTGTTTCTATCTTGGGAGAATGAGAGAGAAAAATGACCTCCCAGTGCTCAAATAGCTTTTATAATGGGGTTTTTTTTTACTGGTCATTTGTTTCCTATTAATTAGTTGTTGTTAGTTGTGAAGTCCTGTCTGACCCATCACAACCCTCCAGGCCTTCCTGTCCTCCACCATCCCTCGGAGTCTCTTTAAGCTCACACCGACTGCTTCAGTGACTCCGTCCAGCTACCTCATTCTTAATTAATTAATTAGTAACACTTGGTAATAAGAATATCTGGAAATATGCCTTAGGAGTAGCTTGGAATCTTTCCTGGGCACAATGACTGATTGCCTCCTGTTATCTTTCTGCCACTCCTCCAGTGATAAATCATTACACCCTCTCTCTGATTTACAGTAAGACCCAGGAAAGCAGCCAAGGGGAAGCAAGGTGGCATAGCAGCGGATCCTCCAAAGCGGGGCAGGCACCAAGGGAAGAAGCGAACACTCCATGCCACTCGAGCGTCCCGACAGACTGCACCTGTCACTGAAACTGACATTGATGAGTTGGTAAGAGCTACAGATCTATAGATAACTTTTTTAGTGGTTAAAAGCGGAACAGGTGTCTCTGTATCCATCCTGCCTTCCTTTACCAAAGAAGCTCTTCCCTGCGTATGGTGTTAAGCATCTACCTGATGTGTGTGTCCTTGTCTGTCTCCCTCCCGCTCAAGATTGCCTGCTTCTCCCCACTCCTTCCTTACTTGATTAGTGTTTAAAAGCTTTTAAATAGCTGTGAGTCTCCAGGAAGTGATGAGGTATGGAAGCTCATTGGTATGCTGGCAATGCAAAACACCGCATCACTTCCAAAGCAACTCTTAAGGACATTTGTTGCCTGTGCAGCCTGCTTGCCAAAAATTAATTCAGCTATCTTACATTTCACTTGACATTTAGAAGAAGAAAGCTTTGGGTCTTCATTTGAGAATTATTCTCTTCCCCTACCCTTGTCTCCTGAAGTCTTGGATGGCTGAAACTGCAGCAATAGGACTTAGCCCCACAAAAATGGAAGAGTTCCCAGCTTCCAGTTAGGAGATGATATGCTGTACAGAGGGGTTTGTGGCATCTGGTATGGGTCATATTTGTCTCCTTTTGTATTTGAAATTAGAAAAGCATGTTTATAAGTTCTTGCCAAGGTACAGTTTAGCATAAACCCTGTCTCCTGCTTCTTCTCTCTTGTGCATATTTCCCCTGCAATGATGTCGAGGAGGTAATTTTTGTCCCATCAATTGTATCACTTAAGAGAAGGCCTTCTGTGCCTGGAGGGCAAGGAGCTTGCCAGGGCCCTTGCTTTTGTCCTTCCTACACTGGTACCTGTTGCCAGGAAAAAAATGCTACCCCAGTTCTTCAGGTTTCTTCCCTCTTGTGCTGTGTGCTACCAGTGAGCCGTGGCTCCCACCCACCAGTGCCTTGTTTGCTGGTGCCCTTCCTGGACTACCTGAAAGCCCTTTGGAGAAGCTTGCTGCCCCAAAGAATCACTGGGCTGCCTCAGAGGCATCCTGCTGGTTTTCTGATTAGTGCTCCAATCCTGAAACTCAAGCTAGGATGGAGGCATTCTTTGGCTGCCCCATCAAAGCCGCAGCAGCTGCCTGGTTTGTTTCATGCTTATTGCTGGTAGGATAGCAAGTCTTGAAAGACTTTGTAGAATGGTTTCTCCGCTGTGTGCCCGCCCCACTGGTTTTTAATAGGAAGCTTTGCCAAGCTTCCCATATAACAGGCTGCTCTCCCCAGCTAGGAGCTCCTGGGCACATTGCCAGTAATGTGTTCTTGTCACCAGGCACATTTTCTTTCATTGGGGTTCTGCCGTAGATCATGGAGAGATCAATTCTTGTATGGTTTGGACCGGTGCTGTTCTGTTTTTCCTTTCTGACTGTCTTTGTAACACAGGTGCTTCAGACGAAGAAGATGTCTCGCAGGCAGGCCCTGGAACTGCAAAAATGCGAGGAAATCCTAAATAAACTTGTCAAGTACCGGTTTAGCTGGCCTTTCAGGTGAGGCCTCAGGAACAATGTTTTTCACACTTGGCAGCTTTAAAATGTATACAGTTTAGTTCCTAAAATACCCCAGCCAGCATCCACATATCTTAAAATTACCAATGTAAAAAACACTGCTCTGAATCATCACATCCTGACTTGATACTTTTGTTTTGAATAATCCCTTGTGTGGGTACTCTGGCAGACCCCTTTGCATCCATGCCATTTGAGTGGGAATGATGGATTAAAGGAAGTGCTTTATCACATAGTTAATACTGTGAGGAAAAGTTTTTCATATGCCAAACATAGATAACCCCTTTTTCAGAGATGAAGTATTCTCTTTTAGCCACGCTAGGAGTGTGGCTTATCTCCTATTCTTTAACTCTAAAGTTTGGGATTATATTTTGGCTGGATGATAACAGACTTTTCTGAGTACATAGTGTGTTAAACCTTGTCTGTATCATAAGATGGAGATGTGTGAAGATGCCAGTGTCAGAAGCAAGGAAGGAACTAAAAGAGGAAGCCTAGCACTTGGTTATCGTAGACGATGCCCTAACTAACTTTTGGCATTATTTTGTCAGGGAGCCAGTAACCACAGAAGAGGCAGAAGATTATTTTGAGGTGATCAGCAACCCCATGGACTTCCAGACAATGCAGAGCAAGTGCTCCTGTGGCAGCTACCGGTCTGTGCAGGATTTCCTCTCTGATATGAAGCAGGTCTTTGCCAATGCCGAGCAATACAACCAGAATGGCAGCCATGTCCTTACCTGCCTGGAGAAGACGGAACAGTGTTTGATAGACATGTTACACAAACATCTTCCTGGCCACACGTACATGCGTCGGAAACGCAAGCGATCCTTGGTCCAGCCTGGTCAGGAATTCAGGGAAGCTGATGGGGACAGCGATCCTGAGGTCCTGGAGTACACAAGGGGGCGCAGGAGGAGGAAATGAAGGGCCCCGGATGGGACACGCTCGGAGCAGGTCTCAGCAGGATCCGCTGCCCTGATGGAGTTCAGAGGTGGAAGCTGATCGGCTTCACAGTGTCCTCCTCCACCCCACTCCTCTCACCAGCTTTCCCGTGGGCTTGTTCTAAGTGCTGTCAGCAACTAATCAGCCAGCTGTCAACAAAAAAGTTGGATTTCTGATTCCTCAACTGCTCACATGGTCTGTGCAAATTAAGGAGACACGAGGGGTGTGGGGATAAGTGGGCGGAACCACTTCCAGCTGGGGATGGTACAGGTTTTCTCTGAACCAGAGCTGCATCTTCCTCCTCTCAATTTGTCCTGAGGGCAAGTGGGAGAAACGAGCTGCCAGTGCCACGTGTGTATTTATAACCTCCTGCCCCACATGCCCTCTCCATCTCCCCCCTGAGGAAGCCACCTTTTAGAACAGGCGAGCACTTACCTTTCTTAGGCAGTCACCTTTCACCAGCATCTTTATGCAGGCCAGCTTTTGGGGTGCTTATCATCCTCCAGCCTCTCTCGATGTGGGCAGCAGGGAGAGTTGTTTCCTTCTCAGCACTTCCTGGCGCCAGGTGCACAAGAACAAAGAGAGTGTCATAAAACCCAGAGTTTGGGGGAAAGGACACCGGTTCTAACTTTATAGATCCCTTTTCTAGTTAAGGAAAGATTCTCCTGTCCAGCAGTGATCTTGTATAAAAAAAAACATCCCACACCATGTAAGATAAAGTCGTCTTGACTTTGATGTGCATTGTACAGTTTATATGAGGATGTGTTCGCTTTATATTCCTGCCCTCTATAACCCAGTTGTTTTTTTTTATTAGAGAAAGTAGTTGGAGCTGACCCAGGAAATCCGTCAGGATTGTACACTCTGTAGACTTGCTCTTGTCTCCTTTTATAGTCCTATCGTCTCTAACCTGTCTCACCCTCGCCTTCCATTGCTGGGTTCCAGATCAGGCTGAAAGAGAGTCTGACCTTGCACACTAATGGCCCAGCCAGAGACAGGGATCTGTGGAAGGGGGTCCCTTGGAAGCCTGGGCTACCTCATGAAGATTTTGTTCAGTTGAGGATTTCTGTTCGGCTTTCTGTCATTTCAAGACACGCGTAATTTTTTTTTTAAGCTTTGTATTGGAAGCTGTGGGGCTGCGAGAAGATGGAGTTTTCATTCTTTGAAATGAATCCTATCTATCCAGCTTCTCTTTGCTGGAGCGAGGAGTATGTGATACCTAATAATCATAGCCTGGCATTATATCCTTATCTTTTGGATTAACGCTTTTGAATTCTTCCTACCACAAGAGCATCATCAGGTCTCCAAGGCCCCTTTTTGCTACCAACATCGATCAATGCGACCTGCCCCTCCTTTTCCCTCTCCATCTATTACTTTGTTATTTTCCCAACTTCTACACAATGGGACTTTTTTGGACTAAAATTTTTTAAAGAAGGAAAGTTGTTGGGGGGAGGGGGGTCTGCTAAGGGCTGTACTTGTAATAAATTGGAAATACAAAAACTGAATTTGTTCTCCTGCCTGCTTTGAAGATTCAGATCCTTTTCATATATTTGTTAGCCTGAAGGTCTTGTTCTAGAACTTTTTTATTTACTGCACATTTCTGGATAGGAGAATTCTTAAAGTTGGCAAACTTCACCTGCTTCCACTAGTCGGGTCAATGTGTTTTAGTTATTTGGACTTGTAACTTGACAGCAGCTGCTTTGGAATGTCATTTCCAGTGTATATGTTAAGTGAGGGAAGTTCTAAACCTACAGTGGGCCATAGTAGCTCTATAGAGCATGCTGCATTAGAAGAACAACCTTAACTGCCATTCTATGTAAATACATTAGAGCACTCCCCATGTAGCAAAACCCCAGTTCTAAGAAGAGACAGCCGGGATACTGCATCTCCTAGTCTCAGATGAACCACCAGCAATAAAGCAATAGATACAAAGATCCCACAAGCACCAGCTTCAAATACATTATTAGCATGCAGTGTTGGGCCGAATTCTGAGGATAAAGCAGACTGTTGACCGTGCGGAAGAATTGACAGCATGTCAACTCTTAATGGTACAAAATTAGAACTCCAGGGTAAGGAGAAGTGTTTGTTCTTCAAGATTTATTTTGACCAGAATTTTGCTGAGCCTTCTGGTTCTTTTAGCCTCCACTTGGCTGTACCTACCCTTCGGACCAACTTAAACAGGATCAGATACATTTAATAACTGCTTAAGTCTCTGCCTTTGCTTTGGCGACTCTGAATTTGGAGGCCTTGTTTCTACAGAAGCAGACCAGCTATCAGTCCATATTTCATAATTGGTCCAGCAGAGGGCAGCACAACCAAGGGATTTTTCTGTCACTTGATGCCTTATGTAAATATTTCCCCAATTTATATTAACATTCCCATTTTATTGTACTGTGTTGATATCTTAGATATTTGACATTGTGTACTTGTTTAGAAATAAGCCGCCTTCTGGTGTTCACTATATTTTTTGTCCCCCCACCCCTTAGGCAAGAGATGTAATATAGTAAGATAACATCATTGTCATTTACCTATATACACAGTGGCATACAGTAAAATGAAATTCTGATGCCCTGCTCTGGAAAGAAGAAACAAAGGAAATGTGACTCAGTATTCTCAGGGCAGTTTTATCAGATGCCAAATTATTTTCAAGCAGCTACTAAGATCATTCCTGGAAATGTGCTTTTCCTGTTAAAATTTTAATTTTCTGATTCTCAGTCTCAAGAGACTGACAGATATCAAAATGAATTCCTGTGCCTTCTGACCTTGACTTGGCTCAAGGTAAATGCAGGATTGTTTTTATGTGCCACAAGTGGAAAGCAATCTTCAGAGTTTAGATGGAGAGAGGTATGAATTCAAAGATGATCACATAGAAATGTAGACAACGTATAAAGTAAACGTAAGGACTGCGTGCTCTGGCGTCTTGCTCCCTTTGGCAGATGTTGATCTTAGTCCCTGAGTTGAATGGCTTTGATCTCTACAGCCAGGCTGTCTGTTCACCACCCCAGAATAGGTGGCTGAGAACTCCTCATGCCACAGAATAAAGGTCCTTCATTGGAGCCCATATGGTCTGTTCCTCCATGCCGGTTGCTACATCCTGAGCAGCAGAATTATAGTTCTGAATCCTGGCTTAAATTACTAGCTGTTCCCCTTTAAAGGCAGGCCTAGGCAGACATGGTATAAATAAAGAGGGCTATCTCAGTTCAGGTCTGCAAAGCTTTACTAAAATTGTGAGATAAAAGCAAAAGAGGCAAACCCTGCAGAGGGTTGAGCTATAGCAAAATACTTGGTTTGAGGCATGAAGGATTTTTGGATGAAATAGCCTCCAAAGTGGCCGTGCAGTTTAGTGTAAACATGCAAATTACACATGTGGCTTTAAAAATCCATTTTTAAAAAATAAGTGAGTTTTGAGCTGGCAGCAATTGGACAGAAAGAAACCTCCATGTTGGGGTCGATAGTTGAAAGAAAGTACCCACCCTATGTGTGGCTTGAATATAAAAGTCAAATTCCAGGCTTGAAGTCATTACAAGAATTAAAAATAAAGCTATTGATATAAGATCCTAATACATCTATGGAAATGCTGCAAATATTGAATATGATTCCAGTCCTCTTACCTAAATTGGATATTGTGGAGCTGGAAAAATTTTTAAAAAAGGAAATCAGACTCATATGTTAAAGGAAATATTGTGGTAATTGGAGCTATTAGTGGATATTTTAGAGGTATATAAACTTATGGAAATGGCAATTAGTTATTTTTTAACTAAAGTATGTTGAAAAAGTGATTCATTATAGTAATCAAATGCAGGGTGGCAGACTCAGTAATAACATTGTGGCCATCAAAATATAGTCGCTGCCCAAAATAATTTTAAAATGGAACACAGCAATTTGGGGTACAGGAGAGGGAGGCTGTAGGTGGCTGCTAATCATATCTATATGTAATCTCATGAATTATGGGAACCATCCCTTAAATCACGAGTTGCGGGAGAAGAGGATTGGTGTCTTCCTTCTAGTGCTTTTGAAAGTTTCTTGTATGTGTCAGGTTGTTGCTGGGTGGCATTAAATACTGGACTAGATGGGTCCTTGGCAGACGGAGAAGCACCCCTGTGTTATTAGCAGGGGCTCTCCAAGAATTTAAATAGAAGACTTTGTAAGCTTGAAGATACTGTAGGAGGTTTTACATGCAAAAGCAGATGCTTTCAACAAAGCCTTTTTCAAACAAGTTGTCTTGGAAACATTTCTATAAAACCTTGCCTCGGAAAACGGAGACCATCTCAGGGCTCTGGCTGGCTATGTCGTTTTTATAATCTTGATGGGATGGTCCAGCTGAGGGTTTCAAATATTCACCCAATTTTCTTAGCTCTCTTTGGAAACTAATACTTTGAAAGACTTCAAGAAAGCAAGACCTAGTCCCAGAAAGAGCCACGGTGGTTCACGGAGATAATGCCTCCTAAAGTACTTCCTGCCTTTAGTGCAGGTTCAAGTCCCACCAGGCTTAAGGTTGACTCAGCCTTCCATCCTTTCGAGGTAGGTAAAATG
>JANHFR010001570.1:75312-86057 GCA_032468015.1 Mimophis mahfalensis | reverse complement strand
CCCGAATAGGCCACCAGCGCGCTCGCTCGCCAGCCGGTCCGCCCGCCCTGCAGTGAGCCTCCAGCCCACGAGCCTCGCCCCCCTCAGGCGTCATCGCGTCTGGTACCCGGGTGGATTGAATTCCGTAGCCTTTGGCCAAAAGCAGAAAGGGAACGGCGTGAGATGCAGCGCCGCATATACATAATAACCTTTTGGGGTTCGGTATTTATTAATCCGGATTAATTGCCATTTCCATTCACGCCTTGGCACCTCACTCTATCTTTCAAATATTGCCCAGAAATGAGCCCCATCGATTTCAGAAATTGCAATCCCGGAGTCATTGCCTCGCGACTCAGTGGGACTTAATGTTGCCGCTGAACGGGCTGGTTAACTAAAGTTAAGAGATCCTTGAGATGCAGTAGAAAACCCGAGCATGCGCCTCAAGCACACCTGTTTCACTGCTCCAAAAGCGGGACTGTCGATTGGGAGAAGCGGAGATTTGAAGTGGGTGTGCTCTGAATCCAAGTTCTACCCAGGCTTTTGGGAAGGGAGTGGGGCCGGAAAAGTTTCCTGGCAAAGGCCAAGTGAAAATGAAGAGGGGGAGCCTTGGTGGGGGACAATGTGGTGAGAAATCTCTGCTGAGAAAAGTAGGCAACTGCATGAATGTGAAGATGCCTCCATCCCACAGACTCCCGCTTATCCCACCGAAATTAAAGATTATATCTTTGGGAACGGTGGCGTCGGATTTTAGTTGGAGCACCAGAGCTAGCGATGTAATTAGATAAAGGGGAAGGAATGAACGGTCCTGCTTTCCCGAGGAGGGCTATTTGTAGAGCGCCTCCTCCCAGTCCTCCCCACTTCATTACTCGAAGACCGAAGGGATGAAGGACTGTAGCTGACATTCTAGAGTAATTAGAGCAGAATTAACAAATGTGTGTGGTCGGTTTACAACCAGGAGCAGAAGAACGCTTTCATGCGGTGAGGTGGAACCAGGGCCCGCCGGATGGTGCTGAAGGACAGCTCCTGAGGAAGGCTGCCTTGGCATTGGCCATTCTGATGGAGACTGCTGGGAACTGTCGATCTGTAGCTTCGGAAAGATGCGTGTTCCCCTCTAATGTGAAACACGGGGCATCCTGAAAATTCGCTTGCTGTAAGCAGTTACCTGCAACTTTTCTCACTGAAGTTCCAAATCCGGTAATAGTTATTTGCAGCTGGCAATCCTCGCTTTCTAATTGGAAAAATACCCCAGTGGGATTCATGTCCAGAATAAGTGTATTTCTATTCGGGACGCGTTTCTCTGCTTCTGTTTTAGAAACCCCTACAGCGGTTGGTTTATGAAGGAAGGAGGAGGGAGGGGCTAATCCCGGCATCAGCTGTCAAAGACCTGCCTCTCCAGAAAGCAAAGGCTCGTTCTTCCGATGGACATCTTCGATGCTCAGGCGTAACTTCTTTATGGAGCGAGCACTGGGTTGCAGTGCAGCGCTTCCTCCTGCGGGACTCTAGCTGAATGGCAGGTTCGCTGCTTCAGGCGATTACACTACAAACAGGCCGTGGAAGTTTAGCTGGCTCTTACACCAAAACCACATTCTGGAGTCTGTTATCACACAACGATGGAAGGACCTATCCCTGAACCTCTAAGAAAACCCATGAAACAGGCATGGCCCGAAGCCAGTTGCAGTGCGGGGGTTTACAATGCCAAACTAGGACCTGAATTCTAATCGGTACTCAGCAGCAATATTCCGTGGGGACATTATGGGGATGAATCCCAGTTGGAGGGGGTGAAATCATTTGGCTTGCCCCCTCTTCTCTGATCCAGGACGAAGCAAATGATTCATGGAAAAGTCCTGCATTATCCGCTTTTGACACTTGAGACAAGGAAAGTTGACTTTCTCTATGAGCGGCCACATATGAAAAGAGGAAGCTTGAGTTTATGAGACACTTTTAACTTTGGTTAGTGAACCATGGGTTACTGAATTATCTCACTTTCTGGGTTAAACTGGAAATATATTGCTGGGCTAAAATACAGTTGGTTACTTTGTGATTCGGTGCCTTCAGGGTATCTCTAGGAGAAGTCCCTGCCATACCACTAGGTAAACAAGATACATGATTTAATTAACCATAGTTAAACTCTCCACACCATATGCTAAGCTACAAATTAGCCAGGTTTCACGACTCCCTGAGAAATGAGGGCGCTAGCAAAGAGATCTGAAAGCTATTATCTAGAGAAACCCAGTTACTCCAAATAAATAAATAAAACACCCAAGCTTTGGAAGAAGCCTCAGAAAGAAGGAGGTGGAGGAGGAGAAGCAGCATCCCGGGCAAACGATAACCTGGAATAGGCGCCAGCTGGTGGAAAATGCTGCCAAGGACTCCGCTGCCAATAATCTCTGCGCTCCCAGGAAAGGAAATAACGCGCACCCACCGCCTCCTCCCCCTCCTCCATCATTTAGTGCGATCGCTCCGGGCCAATTCAGTTGCCAAGTTCCACCGGGGGAGGGAGGGGTGAGTGGGGGGGAAGATGGGAGGGGAACCTGGCGCGTCCCAAAGGAGAGCTGGGGGGTGCAAAGGCTTAGGGCTGCGACCTTCGGGGCTCTAGCCGACAGCCAATCTCCGTGGTGTCCGTGAAGTCAGTGGAAGTGCACGAAAGGCCGAGAAAAGAGTGTGGATCCTTAGGATATTTAAACTGGAGCTGAACTTGACTGAGGGGAAGGCAACTTGGTGCTCTCCATGTTGAGGGTTTGAGTACAATTACCCCAAATCTCACTCCCAATCCCCTTCTGAGGTGAGGGGAGGGCAATCCAACAATACAAGCAGTATCCCCCCCTTTCGACTGCCTTGAGCCTTCGGTCACCTCAGGTCACTCTCCTCTGTAGAGGAAATGGGACCATCTGAACTGACCCCGCTGGGACGGCGCTGGGAGAAGAAGAGGCTGTCTGCAGATGACCAAATGGTTTATCGCAGCCCCAGGCTTTTGGGCTGGGTGTGATAGGAGGCAGCCAGTCAGTCCATCACCTCCGGAGGACACCGATCCAGCAAGCTACTCCAATTCCCATCCTCTTCCTTCCCATCTCCATTTTCTGGCCATAGTTGCCAAGTTCAACAACTCGAACCGACGTCCCCTCTCTCTGTGTTCCCTGGTATTAATTTGACAAGTAGGAAACCCGGGATTAGGGTCCCTTGAACTCCGATTTATTCCTGGGTAGCCTGGATTTAGAATTACTGGTTGGTAATGCAGGTTTACTCACTGGTCAATCTCGCTAACTTCAACGGGACAGGCGGGTCTGGTCAAGGGTGAGAACTGAATAGCGTAGCCTAAAGGTGAAAAAGAAAAAGCAGCGACATGACTGGAAGTGAGGGACACTTCCCATGTATTTTCTGTTGCTTCCGAGGACGGAGGATTTGCGGATCTGGTGCGTTTGGGTGGCAACACCCGCACAAAAGCCAACCAGCCCACGTCCCGTCAGAATTTCCATGAACTTGAAATCCGGGCAAAACCCACATTTTAGGCTTGGTAAAAGCGTTCGCTTCTGACCAAAAACCAGCCCACGACGAACAGCTTTAGTTATTCTAACTCGGAACGCGCCAGCTTTCTTTTTTTTTGTTTTCTTTCTTTTTCTTTCTTCCATTTCGGGTGACAGAATGTACACGCAGGATCCTCATAATCTGCATTAAGTAACGGAGAGGTGGGGAAGGGGGGGGACGAAGAACTCGGGGTGTAAAATGACCTCATCTTCCCAATACAGCGGAGTGGGCCGCGACTGTCATTTATAGGGACGCCTGTCTCTGATTGACACGGCTACGGAGGAGGAGGGGGGGGGGCAAGTCTGGGCCCCAGGAACGCACGCGCACTCCCGCGCGCGCCTCTCGCCTGGGGAGGACGCGAATCCGCGACCCCGCCAAGCAGCGCCGGTGAGGAACTCTCGAGAGCCTCGGGAGGGCTGGGAAGGGCTCTTCTGCACAATCTGGCGCCGCGTTTGTTTGCCTCGCTGCCTCCGGAGTGAAATATCACAAGATGGAGAGACAGACGGCGAGGGGTGCGGGTGGGCGGTGGCGGGCGGTAGCTCAGGCTGACTCAAGGGGGCCGTCATCCGCTTGGCTGGCCATGTGCGGCTCGCTCGAGGAGGGGAGGATGCTCCTAGCCTGCAGTGGGCCCGCAGACCAAGCGGGGCCCTCCGAAGCGGGGCAGCCCTCGGCTCTTGGCCCCCACCGCCGCCGCCACCGCCACCCCCCTATTCCACAGCTTTCTTTCGCTTCTACCCCCAAAGGCGGTTGTGGGCCAGGCGCTCTCGGATGCTTAGTGTTGGGGTGGTGGGGGTGGTAGTAGCACTCCAGGTGTGCCGGACTTCCAACACCCAGAAGCTCACCTTCGTGGCTCAAGCTGGCTGAGGTTGCTAGGAGTGGGAGTCTAACCACATCTGGAGGACTACGATTCCCACTCCGAAGGACGCTTTGCAACCCGTCCCGGGTCAACAGTTTCGCTCTGCCTGGTAGAGCGGGCCATTCCGCACCAGAAACCATCAAACGAGATTAATAGCCTGTTGTTTCTCCCAGCTCCCGTGTTTGTCAAACACAAGCCTGTTGGTTTTACTAACTAGGGTTTTGTGATGGTGGGGGGCGGGGTCGTCACTGATTGATAACCCCTAGGAAGGTGTTACTCTTTTTAAAACAACTTCCAGGATGGCAAACCGAGCAGATCTTGCGACAATTAATTCTTTAGATCAGCTCCATGTTAAATGAAACCATTTGTTTCTCTTGGTTTGCCAAGAACTTCCCTGTCAATCATTGTCAGCGGAGGGCCCTGAGCTATATAGTATGAGAGCATATGCTGGAGGTGGTGGTGGGCTATTTCACTTTTTAAATTGCTGTCAAATCTCAGCATGCACCCCCACCCGAATTATTTTCCAAATGACCCCCTTTGGTTTCTTGGGAGATTTTCATTAAGGGGAGGGCTTTCTTTCATTAACACCTCCTTTTCAAAGCTTTCTTCAGCTCTTCATCTTACTCAGAATTGCTTCCAGTGTTTGAAATATGGGAATGTTAAAGAATTACACTATGATACCTGCTGATTTAATTTCAGACCCTTCCCCAAACAGTCTTAAGAATCATCTTTGGAAAAAATGACCACAATTGCCATGACTTATTTTCTTCTCCCATGGCCCAAATATTTTACTCATACGTGGTTACTGCCAATTTGGATAGATGATAGGATTCCCCTCCCCCATAAATTATGTATCTAGCTAACATTTTTATGATGAATCTCCTCTTGTTATATGTTGCCGAGTTACCCAATTTAGAAAGGGGGGTTTTTTGGGCACCCCTTATAGTCTGTTTAAATTTCAACTGCAGCAACTCAGTTACATTCTGTACATTTGATCACCTTTCTAGCTAACTCTTGATACTAGTGTCATTTATGAATAAGTTACATATTTAATTTCCAAATAGATCCTTAAAGGACCCAATTAGTTTTATTCATTGTCAAGACATCTCAAGGCAGTGAATTTGTTTGAAAGTCTACATCTTAAAAAAATAAAGTGCTCATTCAAAACCTACATAAAACCCTATATTTTCTGATTCCTAGACCCATTTTGATATTTAAAAAGTGTGGCTTGCTATAGATACTTAATGTTGTGGTGAGCACCCTGTGTCTGTGTTCTTAGGGTGTCTCATCTATTCTAGAATTAAATCTTGGGACTGAAATGACAAAGTTTGGCTCAAGCTCAACTTTCTCTGTCAAACTAGATTAAAATATACATTTCCACAGCATGTCTCAGAATCCATGAAATTTCCAATTCCTTTATAGCATGCTGATCCTTCTTGTAATTCTTGGGTCTCCTTTTATATTAAATGGAACTTATTTTCACTGAATGCCTATGGTCTTTTCAGACATTTTAAAAGTTTTGTTTTTAATGCCACTAGATGCCTTTAAAATCCAATAAGCAAGATATATTTAAATATTGATTCATGCCATCGATTATAGTGGCAGAATTGTGTCATGAAATTTGCTGGTATCCCTTCTCAAATAGAAATAATTTTGAATGATTCAGATTTCAAACCAATGCTTGTGCCCCTTTAGTTGGCAGCTGAATGATGGATAATCAGTAAGACTAGATAAGGAACTTGTCAAAGGTTTTGTGGCATATATACATGGGCCTAAGTCTCCCTCTAGTGGCTGCTGGTAAGATTTTAGTATCCAGTAACCACTTTCGGAATGGCTCCATTCAAACATAATTAAAGTGATTTTATCTCATTGCTGGTAAAACTCCAAAGTTGTGGCACTTTTAAGGCTAGCAGATATTATGAATTTTACTTGGGCCTTCTAATAATCCATCTACTATTTTTAAATGCACACAACTGCTACTTTTAATATCTGCTGTCCATCTCATCCATACATATTACTCAAGTGCTGCTCCCTAAATTATTTCCTCCCCAAATATGTAATATGAAAAGCTGCAAGGATGATTCACACTTTTCCTAAACATTTTCATACATATTGATGCATATGAAATCCACAAAAATCTGCCAAGATAATTAATGCATATGAACACAACCTTTCAACCACAGTCAATACAAGGTTCTTACTCCATGTAGCTACTTACACAAGTATGTAAAAAATTAAAATCTTGGGTGTTTTCCCACATCATTAAAAGTATGTTAGTTAAAATTCTTAAAATCTTGGCTAAAAGCCTGGCTTAAAATCCTCTAAAATCCCAGCAAAGACAGATTACACAAGTATATATGTATAAAACTATGCATGTTCCTCTTCCACACAAATTAGTTTATACTCTTTTCCTTTGATGGAGATTATAAGTATGTGGAAAGCCTTTGTTGAGTCTTGCACTTTTGAGCGGAGCCTTGCACTTTTCTTGTCACAATATAGGAGAGAGCTCTCTCTCAAGTAAGATTTAAGAATTTCTTATATTATCTAAACTGTTGACCATGTGTTTTAATGATCGGGTTTTTTTATTCTGGTAATTTCATAAATAGCTCACATGTGAAGCAAACTATATTGCCTTCTAAATAAAGAGCTTCCCCCAGTATATCGTATCCAGAACCAAATTAACATAACTGGACATACCCCTTGAACTTCACAAAAGCAGTTTCAACTGACCCTGGGCTTGCCTTTTCTTTTGCAGGCCTTAACTTGCAGACAATAATTCTGTGATGGCTGAAACTTTATGGGGGAAGGAGGACAGAGGAATCAGATGGAGTGTGAGGCCAATGTTCTCATCAGTGATACACTGCCCAAAAACCAACATTAAACAGATTGCCTGAACCAGGAACATTTTTAACTCAGTTCCTAAATGCAGGTCATACAGTGAGGTGGGGCAGGTTATGAGCTTCTTCAAATTAGCAAAAAGTGTCCTGACAGAAATCCTCTTACTTCAAAATTGGCAACTTGACAGCATTCTCCACTGCACTCAGGGGCCATAGGTTGTGCTGAGTAGCACATAAAGCTTGGCTTTCAAAAACTTCCCTGCAATGTCTTGCCTATTCCACCAGGGGGATACTTAGAGCCCACTCAAGCAAATGTTGGCACAGGTACTTGAGCAGAACAACACAACCACTAAAGGCAACTTACTTGTGCAGTTAAGGCTTTTCCCTGTGGTACTCTATATAGAGAGAAAGTGATTAAGCAGCTCATAAGCCTAATTTAGCAACTTCCATCGTAGATCACTTTCCAAAAGAATGGAAATAACCAAGAGGTCTGAACTATGTCTTTATATTCTAAAGCTGTAGTGGTCCAAGCCAGGTCCCATCAGGAAGGGAAAAGGTCTGTTTCTACTAGCTTTTAAATGTTATTTGGAGGACTGAACTAGACATTACAGGGGAATCATTTTTGCTATTCACACCCTATAGCTGGATTCTGAATAATAATAATAATAATAATAATAATAATAATAATAATAATAATAATAACAACAACAACAACAACAACAACTGTTATTATTGTTGTTATTGTTGTTGTTGTTATTATTATTATTATTATTATTATTATTATTATTATTATTATTATTGTTATTATTTAACCATCTTGCCACAAGGTGAATCTTTCTGAATCTTATGTCAAAATGTCTATCAGAGAAAGGAATAAAACTCTGTTGTTATATCTTCCTTTTTTGTCCTATTGCTTCAGGCACAGATTGGATTGTATCTGATCCTGGAACTCAATTTGAGGGTGGGAGATTGATAGTTGAATCAGTCTTGATCCCATTCAAACTTCTGAACAAAGTGAAAAAGTCAAATTTGATTAATTTAGACCTTCAGATCAATTTAGAAATCTATCCAATCCAAGTGGGACTTTTTAATTAACTCTGAAAATGGAATTGATTTGATGTGGACACTGAGATTAATTCAGAAAAAATGCGCTTGAGTAAAAAACCTGTCATATTTCCAAACTGGACCTGAATTTTCTGCATTGATTGAGAATATCTTTTTCATTGCTTCAAACTGCTTTGGTGATATAATTCAGAAATCCAAAGCAAATGGCTGGCTGGTACAGCTCACTCTTGAACTGACTCTCCAAATCAAACATTTACACTGTCTTATCTTTATTTCAGTGGAAGCTAAAGATTGGGAGAGCTCTTCCCAAATTCCATATCTTAATTAAATCTCCACTTCCTGCTTAGACAGACACTTGTAGCCATCATTAGTCACATTTGCTTGGCCCACTCAGAAGAAAGACTGACTCCAAGTCACCCACACCATATTCACGCAGCAAGTGTGAAATGGTGAAAGCCCTTTGCTATTTTCCCAGGGTAGAAAGACACACACTCCACATCTGACTAGTTAAATCTTTTGGTTTACCCTCCCTTCTGCAGTGAGAGGCCACCCAGGCCATCCTTGTAAGACAAGATACCTTCTTGTGTATTTAAAAGCACATCAGATGCCTTGAGCATACATAGATTTTAAGTTATGTAGGCCATCGAAATCTTGTTTCTTGTGCACGCTGCCACTCTCAAGGAAGAGAAAGTGAGGATAGCAGAAGATTTTTTTTCTTGGTGACTGAATAGCAGAACCAGGAAGAAGCTTCAGATTCCTTTTAATGGAAATCCCAAAGGTGCTTTTTTCGAGCTGAAAAAGCTTCCTGGATGAGAAGCGAAACATCTTCAAAGAAAAACCAGAAAGTCCAGTTGCCTCTTGAAAAAGGCACCTTTGGGACAAACCGTGACCTGGATGGCTGAGAATCTCCACAGTCTTTTAATGGAAACTGTTTTTTTCTTCTGAATGCCTGTTATTTCTTCAGAATGTAAGGAATGACACTTTTTTAAAAAAATCCCATTTATATCCCGCCCTTCTCCAAAGACTCAGGGCGGCTTACAATGTGTTTTTAGCAACTTGACATTAAGGTGGTGAGAACATACTGATATTCTGATTTTGGGAGAATTTTACTGAACGTCCATCCTTCCCCAAGGATTTTTTTTCTAGTATAGAAGCCCTTACCCAACTCCTACTGAAATTATACACATTTTAAGTAAATAATTAAATGAACAGTTTTGCAACGTAACATTTGCAGCAAGTTATGGAGACCCTGGCTAACCATTATTCTTATCAGGTAAAAAATAGCTAAAAATAGGACAGGCACCGAGTGTTGCACATTTTGATGATCCCAAAAAAAGACAGCGAGAATGGGAACATACAGAGAGGCAAAAAAATAATAATAAAAAATTCTACAATTTGCTTATCCTGCTTCACTTTGATAAGGATTTCATATTGCACTAAGCTAGAGTCTGCTTAGCTGTGATTTGCTCAATAAGCCAAATTTGGCTAGGATCACATAAACAATATGTGCTAAGCCACAGCTAAGGCATATGTGCTAAGCCACACTGTGGATTAACCTTGGCATGCCACATGAACCAAGTTTATAACTGCATCCAAAGTGATAAAGCTTCTGAATTCTCATCATCCCTTCTGAAGACATTTCCTGAATAGTCACAAATGCTGCCTCACGAATCCCCACCCCCAGCCCACTCAAATAGAAAGTTTTGATGCTGCTAATTTGATGCTGATGATCTGTCAACTCCAAACAACTTTGTAAGCAAAGAATGCACACTGGTGACCTGTATCTCTGGCCAGTTTTCAGACAGAATTATGACAAAAGAGCAAGAGAAATGCTAAGCTCAGGAGGAGCAGCAAAATGCAAGAGGGAATCTCTGGGAAAGGGAGAAACCCACACAAGCATCTCTGGATCAGAGCAGAAGCTCTTTTCTTACCCATATTTACAACTGTATAGAATGCCTTGAAAACCTCACTACTTCCCAGTACCTCATTTTATCTTGTTCCCATATCTCACATTTTAAGTAGTTTTATTCCTGTTCTTTCCATTCTGAAAAATGTGCATGTGTTTCTGTTTAACCCACTAGAATCAAGGAGAATTAACACAATTCATTCTGTTGAATTTATACATTATTGAATTATAAAAAATGTAAGTTTGGTGCATTTAAAATGGCTGACCAAGCTAGGCCACACCACAATCACTCAACCGGCACCAAGCAGCCTGCTGCTAGGCAGAATTTGCTACCTGAATGTATCAATGTGAGTTGCCAAACAAAGGCTGAGTAGAAGCCTATAAATACAGGAGGCACGTAAGCCTCGTGTTCTAGTGTTCGCTCTCTTCTTCATGTGTTCCTGTTCTATATACTGACTACCTCTGTGAATGATCCTGTAACGGCTTGCACAAGATGTAAATATAGGTAAAGGTAAAGGTTCCCCTCGCACATATGTGCTAGTCGTTCTCGACTCTAGGGGGCAGTGCTCACCTCTGTTTC
>JANHFR010001570.1:55814-66526 GCA_032468015.1 Mimophis mahfalensis | reverse complement strand
GGTCCAGAAAAAATTAAATGAGAATAAATGTTGATAATTCAGGATGTGCATTTGTAATGAGAGATAATGTACATGCTTTTGTATATAATTGTAGATAGTGTATATATGATTTTTTTTTCTTTCATGTTTCATTACTTATTTACTTGTTTTTATTTCCTTATGATGGATTGTTGTATTAGGCACTCTGGACATATATAGAGAATTCACATGTGATAGTATATTTGTTTTTTGCTTACTTGTTTTTTTGATTGTATATAATTTTTTTTCAATAAAATATTTATTTAAAAAAAAGATTGAAAGCCACTTTTTTCTTTCTTCTCTATTTTTCTGCTATTCTTTTCCTTAATGCATTTTTAGTTATCTTTCATTTTTTTGTTTTGTTCTTTTTTGCTGTATTTTAGTTTATGTTAATCTTATTCTGTTTAAAATTCTGTATAAGTAGTACTCATACATTTGTTGCTTACTAGCTTTTATCTGTTCTTTTTTTCTAGAATGTACATTGTGTGTGTGTGTGTCTATGATTTGTGCACTGTTATCATACTCTGTAGAATTACAGGAGTGTGTGTAGTTCCTGTGCAATATTGAGGGAAGAGTAAATTTTTGGCAAGAAGGTGTGGATAACAAAGTTTTGTAGCTGGCTAGCTATATGTTTTATGTAATGAAAGAAATTCATCTTGAATATGAAATTTGATTTCTCAGAATCTGAATGTCAGTTTCTCCAGCCTATGAGATTTAATTTCTGAACTTTATTATGTTTATGTTCATTAAGGACAACATTGAGTATTGCAGGTAGCCCAACTGCAGACAATCTTACAAATAAATGTCTATCGTTTAAGAGAGTAGTTGTTCTGTGACAATTTATAGCAGCATTTTAACATTTCAGGTTTTGTTGGTTTTGACATGAAGCCATGAAAAATTAACTGGTAGTCATTTCCCTATAGACAGAAAAGTCGGCTCTTCTTCCTCTTTGTACAGGCTAGTTCAATTTCTCCTTAACCACAAAACTATATTCAGCAAAATGGGCTGATCATATAAAGCATTTCTGGATATATAGTTTATTACCTATGTGGAGTTGAACATTTACTTGTCTCGACTATATTTATCAAGATGTCAGCCTCAATAACATGACCAGGTTATCATTTGAATCGTAAAGCAATTCTGCCTCCATTTTTTTTTTTATACTTAATACTGCTTTGGTATAAAACCTCTAAAATTTTCCCAGATAGTGTGGCTATGGAAGGATGAAGGGGACTGCTGTCACAAAACAAAATTCTGAACTAAAATTTTCATTGTACAAAATCTCTGTTAAAATACAGCTTAGTTTCTAAGGAAGTAAACAACTGAAACTTTGTGAGTTTCTTTAGAAAAGATAGATATTGAAAAAAAAACCCTTTTCCCCATAGAGTTACTCTTACAGGTAGTCCTTGACTTACCACAATTGAGCCCAACATTTCTGTTCATGGCAACGTAATGAGGCGAATTTGCCGACCCTTGCCATAAACCATCTCATAGTAAAATAACTATGCGATGCTGTCTCTTATCACAAATGAGAAACGTTTTTTGCCCTATTTTATGACCTTTCTTGCCACAGTTTTTAAGTGAATCACTGCAGTTGATATGTTAATAATCGAGTTGCTAAGTGAATCTGGCTTCCCCATTGACTTTGCTTGTCAAAAGGTTGCAAAAGGTGGGACACAGCAACAGTCATAAATATGAACCAGTTGCCAGGCATCTGAATTTCGATCACATGATCATGGGCATCCTGCAAAGGTTGTAAATGTAAAAAACAGTCATAAGTCACATTTTTCAGTGCCATTGTAACTTTGAATGGTCACTGTTGCAAACGAACTGTTGTAAGTTGAAGACTATCTGTAATAAGATTTGCTTAGCATGCTTTATTTCTGACAAATCCATACTGGCTTCTGGTTATAACTTTGCTTGCCTCTAGGTACTCATACATTTGTTGCTTATTAGCTTTTCCAGGATTTCCCAGGTATTGATGTCAGGCTGATTGGTCTGTAGTTTCCTGGATCCATTTCCTCCCCACCCCCTGCTTTTTTAATTTTTTATTTATTTATTTATTTTTAAGATGTGAACTGCATCAGCTCCTTCCTGGTCCCTGGTCCCTTGGTAGTTCTCTAGTGCTCCAGTATTTTTGAAAAATATGGTTCAGTAGTTCCAAGATCACATCTGCCAGCTCTTTCAGAACCTTATATCAAAGTGTAATTCATTTGGTCCTCGTGATTTGAACTTCTCTAATGAAAAGCTGCCCTAAATTTTTAGGGAAAGGAGATTTATGGTCTCTGTTATCTCCATTAGGCTGAATTGTGGTTTTTGTAAGTGTGATGTTTTGCATAAACTACCATTAGCTGCTTTTTACTAAACAATGCCACGATTTACAGATTCTGCTATGTCAAACATACAGAGGCTTGGTATGATGTATGTAGCCAGACACAGTCTGGCAGGTATGCGCGTACAGACCTTCCTACGTAGACAATTATTCCTCAAAGGTGTCTTGTTCCTGATTTTTAATGGAAGATGGACAAAGCACCTTGCCTTTAGTCAATGTACGTACCTTCTGTGTGGATACTCTCATGACTGCAGACTGGCCACTATGGCTCTTGCAGATATAGCAAGAAAGCAAAGACATATGGGTAAGATTACAATGCAGAGAAAGTAGACTTTTGGGAAACTATTGCAAATGGATTTATCATTATGGTAAGCAGAAATCTGAGTTAAGGCATCAGGTTTAGAATGTTTGTTTAGACACAAATCCAGTTGGGTGACCTTGGGCCAGTCACTTTTTTCAACCCTAGGAAGCAGGAAATGACAAAGCATTCATGGAAAACCTTGCCAAAAATACCTGCAGGGACTTGTCCAGATAGTCTCTGAGATCTGGACATGGCTTAATGGAAGGGAAAAAGGAGAACTTTGAGCTCCCTTCCAATGTACGGTGTTCTATTTTCAAATTCAAGTAGAAATAATACGTGTCAAAAGGATGATTGTAGCTGTCTTTGTCCTTACAGCTTGCAGCTGTATGACGTAGAACGTTTAGTCCTCTAAGCCATTCTAGACATTTTTAACAATACCTACCTTTAAACTGTGAACTGCAAATAGTCATTCAACAATAATTAAACAATTATTCATTATCTAACGTATGGTCAAATGCTACAAACGGTTGAGCTCTGGGGGAGGTTCTCTTCTGCCTCTAGATAATTTCTGATCACCTCCCACTGGATTGTGGGTTGCCCACCTCGCTTTTTACCTTGCTGGAGGCTGCGATAAGGGACTGTGAGGCGCCAGCCTTTCCTTCTTGCTTGATAGGAGCAGGGAGAAGAACTTTGTATGGTGCAAATATTAGAGAAGCTGGCTGGGGAAAGGAAAAGGAAACACATAAGGTACCTATGCACAGAAGTGGCATAGTCCTATTTGAGAAATGTTAGTGGATACCCCTTTCTAAAGAGCAACTGTAGCACTTGGTGGCCAAACCCTGATGCTGACAACAGTTGTGAGCCCTTCGTTGTTTGAAGCTAAATATCCAAGTTTTCATATTTCTGACCCAAACAGCAGTGGGTGTCTGGTTCAAGCCATGATAACATCAAATGCATCCAAAATTCATTATACACAGGAAGCAGAAAGTTGTTTCACCTGCATGACGTGATGCATGTGATCTCCCTTGCCCTCTGCTGTGGAAATCAGTGCAGAGGGGAGGCATTTTCAAAATAAGACCCTGGTTCACGTTTTAGGTAGATGATGCATCCGCTAGTTTTCATCCTCTTTCCCACGTCGGAACACCATATTATTCACCATGTGATTTCTGTAATAGAGTTGTCAAACTCTGGAATGCCCTACCTGATTCAGTTGTCTCAGCTACAAATTTTCAGTTTCAGTCACAAATTGACTTCCATGGACCTTACTTCATACTTAAGTGGTAGTAGCGGGGGTGTGCGTAAGTGCACTAATGTGCCTGTCGTCCCTATCATTGTATTTTTATTCCCTTATTCTTGTTCTCGTTTTTGTTTGACAAATTCAGTTAAACAAATAAATATTCTAAATCATAGTTGAGGAAACCAACAGTGCTCCAGTGAGTCTTTCCACACATAACGCTTTGAGGAGGAGTGGGAGGAGAAGGAGAAGGCGGCTCAACAGTTTAAAGAAATGCTTGCAATCCTCACATGCCCCATATGTACTCTGTCATATTTACCTGTAGCAAAATGAATGTCTGTGAGGCTGATCCCAAGGATATTAATGAGAATGACACATGATATAACTTAGTACAGTGAGCTGGTACAGATGCCTAGGCATTTATGTGTGAAGATATGAAATGTCAGTATATCATTATGTTTCTAGTACTGACTGCAGAATTGATATAGATTTCCACAGTTCAGTTTCTTACATTGCTTCATCCATTTCCTTCCTGTGCGAAGGGAGGAGATTCAAGGGAGGAGGCATAATTTGTTCACTCTGTTGCACATGATAGCTAGATGTGGTCAAGGATCAGTTTCTGCTTTCTCCTACAGATGATTCTTCTGAGCCATACGGTCTTCATTTGGAAGAACTTTCTCCATTGAGAAGTCCATCTGCCTTCCATATTCTTTCCAAGAGTATTTTATGGAGAACCAAACTGATCCCGATGCTGAGAAGACTAGGTAGGTCAGAGATCGGTATGCCCTTCTCTTCATTTTTGCACAGCCTAAAATAAGCTTGACATAGGTACATGTTTTGGAGAATTAAACCATTCTGAAAATAAATGTAGTGGAAATAAGAAAGACCAAGGGCTGTGAGGGATCAGGGGGTCCATGAGGTTGAAAATAACTGAAATGTGAATTAAGGTGATTGAAGACTCGATGCGTGGAGCAGATAATATTACGGAGGCATATCTGACAAAAGTGAAGACGATGGGGCTCTATGGGAGACAGTTGAATAGTAAGAGTCTGGAACAGGCTGCCTAATACAGTGGCCTCCATACACATTGGACTGCAGCTCTGTTGTTTCCAGTTGTTCTCAAACTTCTCTCAAAAAGGGAGCTGTTCAAGTCAGCTGGAAAAATAACCCAAGGAGCTTCAAGAACTTGTTCACTATTTTGTAGCATTTTATCTACTCTGAATAAAGCTATTGTGAGCCAGTATTGTGCAGTGGTTCAAAGTAACAGGCTAGAAACTGGATGAGTATGAGTTCTAATCCTGCCTTAGGCACAGAGATAGCTGGGTGACCAGGCAAGAACAAGCTAATCCTGAAAATCTTGTTAAGAAAAGGGTGGGGACTTGTCCTTGTTGTCTCCAGGAGCCAACAATAATGTAAAGGCATGCACACAACTACACACACCCCTTACTTTGCATTTTGGATGACAGAGGAGGAGAGGAGACCAGCTGTTTGCAATAGATCACAGTTTATAATGGGCAATGCAATTGCAAGGAAAGATATCCTGTACTTTTGAGTCCCTTTTTAGCCTGTATTTTTATAGAGGATTGCCTTTCTGCATTTTAACTTACTTTGCTTTCTTAGTGCTTTCTTTCTTTTTTAAGTCGACCTTCAACAAAATGCACAAAGGCCAGTTTGCTAGAGAAGGGATACTCTATAAGAAGGCCAGTTCACTAGAATAGAGGCAACTGGTTTCCTAGTTGTTATGTTTCTACAACACCACCTGGTGTACTCACAAACTTTCATAGCAAAAGAAGTTTGACTGAATTTGTGGAACGGAGCAGATCTGGAGGGATGAAACTAGACTCCAGTCCCCCTCCAAATGAGTGAGGGCAATGGGATGTTTGTTTACTAGCAACAACAACTCAGTATGAGTGGTTAACATTTTGATAGGGCTGCAAATTGAGCAGAACCCAGAAATGGCAGAACATTATTTTTAACATTTACCACCACCCACAGTTTAGAGAGAACAGGTTTTTATTAAAAAAGAATGTGTGATTAATGATTCACAGGCAAAGATGCAGCTATTAGTTACGCAATACAGCATATTTGTATATTTTGGGGGATACACACAAAGAATTAGATGCAGATGGCTATGTATGAAGCTATCCATATACAACCTATCACAATAACTGAAGACAAAACGGCTTCCATCTTATTGCATGCAGGGTTGAAGAAATGTGTAGTGATGAGTTTGCCATAAAAGATAGGAAAATGCTAGAAGCATAGATAGTGAGGGGGGTACCTGGAGGCTCTGGCACATGACAAGTGGGAGGGTAGGTGATTGACAGAACGTTGGTTGCCTTAACTTGAACAGATGGCAGGATATGGCTCTGAATCTTGCAAGATGCTGAAGACAATGCTTTCCTGTTTAGCAATGATCATCTGTATAATATAAATGATGAAACTACATTGGCATGGCTTCTTACTTTCATCCTTCTTCCCCTTTCTGGGTTAGTATAAATGTAAGTGATATGTTCCTCAGGGCAATACTGGGATGGAAAGAGCAAGTGATAAATAGTCAAGTTACAATTACCTCTTTCCTTGCTTGAACCAATAGAGAAGGAAGCTAAAAACTTAGGGGAATGAATTCTTCCATTCCTAAGTAAAACTTCTCCAACCTTCATCTCCTGCAGCATTTAAGTTTAGATAAGGGCTTTCATTGGCAGCAGGGATGCTTTTTTGTGTGTGCTGAATTTAAAGGCTTTGTAGTAGCAAACTAGTTGGATCCATCGTGTGAAATTTCATTTGAAATGTGAGAAGTTTCCTGCCTGCCCCAGCCTTGTCCTGGGAGCAATTGCTAGCCAGTGAGATATTGTTTAGGGAGTGCCTGTCCAAAGAGTAGCTACTGCTGTCATTCTGTCATTGCCTGGACTTCACTTAAAACAAAGATATGAGGAACATGGTCAGCATTCTTGGGAGGCTGTCAGGAGATGCCTAGCAACTCTACCAATGTTGCTGTCAAAAAGCAATTATACATTCCAGTGCAGAGGCAACTGAGTCATCTCAGTGTTGGATGAAAGCTTTCAGTGGTTACCATAGTTAACTCGGAAATGTATGAATTGTTGAGCATCTTTGTTTTAGTTCCAGGGATTTATGTTTGACTAGTTCATCCATTGCACTTAACCATAATGTTACTTACTAACTTTTGTTTAGGGTGAGCTATACGTTCAGTGCCGTGGTCTGTCTGCTATTGTTTCTGGCTCAGAGTTAAGTGACCTAGGCATTTGCAGTTTATACAAAAAATCCTGGTTAATGAATGAAACTCTGGCTATGTAATGAAATAATAGTTTAGAATGAAGTAGGGGACCAATCATTCCATTAATCATTCTTTCCCCCCCTTTATCTGCCAGATTAGAAAAGGCAGAAGAACGGAAGGAAGGTGCTCCTGATGTCATGGAGTCTCGGAAGATGGGAACAGCCAAACGTCTGGCTACATTCATTACAGGCCTGGTGGAGTGCATGTGCTTCGCGGGCGTCATTTTCGGGTGGACATCGCTGGTCTATGTCCTCAAACATCAGAAGTACTTTGAGGACCTTTGCAAATCACCTGCCAATGCAACCGTCAATCAAACTCAAGGTATGATCTGAGAAGACAGGAGGGGGAAGGTATTTACCCTTTGTTGGGTTTACAAAGGTTAAACTAGCAACTAGTTTCATGCAGCCATATGGTAGGAACATGCTACTTGTAACTCTCTCAAGCCAATTTCATCACCCTGAACTAGGCCCTGTCAATTGCTTGAACCTTTAAAAAACATCCCATCAGTGTAAAAACTGAAGATATCAACCATATGGCCCATCCCAACATGTGGCCTGTGGGCTTAAATTCTGCTTGATGCCTGCTAAAGTCTTCTCACTGAATTTAATAAAGGTAAACGGGTTTTGATTATGAAACTTTCAAGTCTCCCTGCATCTCTTATCCCAGAAGAGAACTTCTGGCTATTAAACATACAGAATTGATGGGTTGAACAGGGGACCTGGAGAACGAAAAGCCAAATGTATCAGTATGGAAGATAAGACATAGTAAACATCTGCTTGTGGTTTTATGTGGCATTAGGGATTACACTTAAATTTCCTCACTAATTTACAGACTGTACTGCTCAGGATGCACAGTTATCTCTCATCTTCACCATTGGCTCCTTCATGAACAACTTCATGACCTTCCCTACTGGCTACATCTTTGACCACTTTGGCACCACAGCAGCCCGTCTGGTTGCCATGTAAGTGTCGGATACACAGCTCACTCCCTCCCTGCCTTTTTTTCCTCAGAGATACCTGATGCTGGAGAACCAAAGTGGAATTTCAGGGGCACCTTTGCCTTTAATAATTGCATAATAAGAACTTGGCAGATTCTTTGATCAGATGAGAACCTACTGAATTCCTTCCTGTCATGCAACACTTAATCCCCAGGTCTGAAAGCTTTTATTTTGATAGGGAGAGCTTAGGTCAGAGAAAGACAGCTCTAAGACTGCCAGCAATAGTCATATGCTTTGCATGTGTGTGGTTCTTGGAGCAGCACCAGTTTCCTTCTCTCAAATTGCTGATAGTAGTAGTAGTAGCAGCAGTAGTAGTAGCAATAATAATAATAATAATAATAATAATAATAATAATAATAATAATAATGGTTTCCACCATTTTCATACATTTTCAAGCGGGAAATGCTAGAAGTGCATGAGCCATGGTGGTGCAGTAGTTAGAATGCAGCATTGCAGGCTACTTCTGCTGACTGCTGGCTGGCTGCCTGCAATTTGTCAGTTCGAGTCTCACCCGGGGTTGACTCAGCCTTCCATTCAGGTTGGCAAAATGAGGATCCAGATTGTTGGGGACAATAGGCTGACTCTTAAACTGCTTAGAGAGGGCTGTAAAGCACTGTGAAGCAGTATATACTGTAAGTTTAAGTGCTATTGTTAATTACAGCATCAATTATACAGTATGCTTAACTTGATTTCTAAATCTCAAACTCCTAGCCTTCTCTACATGTGCAATGTGGCTTCTTGTATTATCACCCCATGAGTACGGTCTCCTCCCCTACTCCATATAAAATTTGGGGAGCATTCCTTTGCTTCCAAAACGGTGCCCATCAAAAGCACCTCAAAAAAACCTTCAGTCTCTGTAGCCTGATTCAGCAGTGCGAATGGACTGGAAAGTGTTGAATGCTGGCACATTTTCACATGAGAATCAGGTCCTCCTCTCCATGGACATTTGGGCTGGATCTGCAGTTGTAGCAAATGACCTGGGGGAGTGCTGAGGTATCCATGTGGATTGCACCCTTCAGTCTGTGCATGGAGGGCATCATTTTTTGGCATGGCTTCTTTGCACAAGACCACTGTGCAAATAGTGAAGTGGAACATTTGGAGACACACTCCAGCCCACTTCTTTTCATATTGTAATGGGAAGCATTTGTTAATGCAAGACACATTGACATTGCCCCAGAGTCTGAAACAGTTAATCTATGCTTGCTGTATGCATGGAGCAGGCTTCGGTGATGGAAGAGATAAAGTTCCTTCCGTTCAGCATATGGTAACAGAAGGGAACTATGATGATCAGAAATTCTCTGCTGTACATATATAAAAATGTGCACTCGTCCCCCCCCCCTTGCTCTTCCAGTCTATCAGAACTGCCAGACAGCTGAAATGATAAATGCCTATTATCTCTGACAACCCAGGCGGCCTTCATAAGCCCAGAGAACTGTTTTTTCTTGACATAATACTCATCTCCACATACTTTAATGCATAGTTTTCCACCCTTTGGGTAGAGGGGGGGAAGAGCTGCACCCCAAGGAAGGAGACTAGGAACTGCACTATCCCCCCTCCCTCCAGTAATTATGTCTAAAGTATAAGTTCTGTATTCATCGTAGCCATCTACCAAATGGAATTGGATATTCAAAGATAAAAGTTTTTGCTTTTGTTACTATGTTTGGCAAATTATAATTGTTTGATAAAAACTCGTGTGCAAAAGGAAACCATAGAAATGTGAAACAATTATATAGAAATTATTAAGAAAAAGATTGAAGAATGGAAAACTCCAGGATTGATTGATCCTCTGGAACTCTGAAATATCCTTATGATGCTCATGTTCTATTTTAGTCTTCGGTCCTAGCCCTTCACCTTTTTCTTTAGTTTCCTGTGAAGACTTCAACTTTTGAGGAGAAAAGTTTGAAACAAAGTAGGAATTGCATTTCTGCCTTTTCTTTCGCTAGCTATTAGTGTTGTTTTGATGTTTACTGAGCAGCTGGTATATGGATTGATTACCTTTTTCTTTTACTGTGAATATATTTAAATAAACATTTTAAATAGGTTTAGCTTCTTTTATTAACCTTAATTATTATTATTTCTTTCATGATATCAGCTCTGATGTTCCTGGCTACCTGCCTGTGTGACCTATCCCCTTTCCATTTTCTATGTCAATCCTTTTTACATTTAGATTTTCACTGAATTGTGTTGAGTAGCTACACTGATTTCTTCTGGTATATATCATTTTCCCCCTTCATTACAATTATTTATTTTTAGTTATCTCTTAGGAATTTCTAATCATCCTGAACAACTTTTTAAATGGTGTTCATACTGTAGCATCCTATTTCGTATGGCTTTGAGTTTACTCAAATCAATCTTTTGAAATTCAAGATAGAGGTTTGATTCAACAGTTAAAATTCCTTCAAAAGTCAAGAACTCCAAGAGTATAAAAGTTCCCCCGTGCACCTACTAATTCCATTTCTTCAGCTAATTCTTCTCTATTCGTATCAGACCAAATGGAAATTCACTGCCACAAAAACATGGCTCCCCATTTTCTCA
>JANHFR010001569.1:209542-220482 GCA_032468015.1 Mimophis mahfalensis | reverse complement strand
TCCAGTCATGTTAGCTCAGGAATGCTGGGAGTTGAAGTCCACAAGTCATAAAAAAGCCAAGTTTGCCTACCCCTGGTTTAGGGCATAATACAAAGAGTTGTAAAGCATTTCCTGTGCTGATTTTGACTGTGACATACAGTTCAACTTGGGCTATTTTCAAAGCAGTGACATCTCTGAATGTATTTTGCCTGTTCCAATGAAGGCAATACATCAGAAACTCTGTCACTATTGAAGGAACTCCGGAATGTGGTAAGGAACTATTTCCAGGATAACCTGAGGCCATGGGTTGTCTCGTCTTACCTATCTCTTGGGTCTTACAATTTTCAAGTTTTATTTTTAGAACTGCAATTTCATGTAAAGCTGTGGCAGTAATCCCTGTAAATTCTGCAGGCTAACTCACTGTCCGCTCCAGGAATGCGATTCTGAATGGTTCAAGGTTAATTCAGCCTTCCATCCTTCCGAGGTTGGTAAAAGTGAGGACCCAGATTGATGGGGGCAGTATGCTGACATTTGTAAACCACTTAGAGAGGGCTTTAAAGCACCGTGAAGCAGTATGTAAGTCTAAGGGCTATTGCTAAAGGAAAAACAAAACAGATCCTCAGATAATGTTCCCTCCTGCAAATACAACTAAAACAAAGTTACCTAACAGTGCAAACATGTTTCTGTGTAACTTTGGTTTATTTCAACTGTTGGTGGATGGAATCCAAACAACAGTTAGCACAGTGCAAGGTACTCTCCCATGCTAATTTAAACATCTATCATGGGGATTATCCAAGAGGAAAGTAGGGGAAGGAAGTAGCAGAGGATGTAAATAGAAGCAAGAAAGCAGGGGCCGGTTGCAGCCTAAGGGATTATTATGCATTCTTAAGGTGATGTGGATGCCAACAGACTTATAAACTTAATGGGAAATTCCAGCTATGGCACATGAAGGCATAAAAGGGCCTTTCCATTATATTTTTAATTCATTTATGGTACTCTTGGGAATCACGGGTGAACTACAGGAAGCTGCTTTAGACTGTAGAGCTATAGCATCACAATCACGTTTGAGAAACATTTTTTTTTTTCCAAATTCAGAAAGGCTGCAATTTCAAACCCAAATTAAAGACGGGAACTCATCTCAAGTTCTTTTCTCCCCCAAGAAAAGACTCTTATCGTTCTCAGCTTCTTTCGTTTCCTGCCCCTTCCCCATCCTTCTTCACCCTACATGTTTCTAAAAAAAATAATAATTCAGGATCATCCATACTCACGAAATTGCAACATTGCTGCCATCTATGACTACGTATTTTAAGTGGGGTCTCCCCGGCTCATTTTTCAGTTCCAGCTGGTACGGTATTTTCAACGCCTCTAGAAACCGCTGAACCCCGGTGACCGAAGGATCTGCAAGATGACCGTAAAGTCCCCCCATTTTCTTTTCTGGATAGGAACTTCTGAGCTGCAGAGGCGGGGTGGGATCTGCAAAGTGCTTTGAATTTTGGGAAGGGAACTGCTGGGCGCCCAGATGCACGGCGTTGCAGTTTTCCAGTTGGTCATGCATCGCAGGGGACTGGCTGGAACAGCCTCGAGGAACCAGGGTTTCTTTCTGACCAGGGGTGTGTGCACTCTCCCAGCCACCCCTGGCTACCAAGACCAGATCTTTGGCTTTCTTATTTTGGGTTGCCATGGGTACGTTGCTACAGGCGCTCACAAAACCATCATTCTCCACCTCGCTCGCCTTCCTACCTTGCTCCGAACAACCTGATCGCATTTTGCTAAGCTCTTTATTCGACGAGTTTTGGGGACCCAAAGGAGCGGTTTGATTTTCAAGGTCCGATCCCCGGGTTTTGTCTTTGTGGGGCGCTTGAGAAACAGAGGCGACGTCTGCCTTTTGAGGTGGCTCTGACTGACAGATTAGATCAGGGGGGACCCTGATGTCAGAACCGCCTTTGTTTTTCTTCGCTTGGGTTTTAAGATTCTGGGAGATCGCTCTGGACGCCTCTTCCTCTTCCGCAACCATTTTGCTCTTTTTCTCAATTTCTTCTAGGAGGAGTAGGGGCTCAGCCAACAGTCCGTGCTCGGCAATCACCGCTTCTACAATTTCCTCCGAGTAGCCCATACTTTTGAAAAAATTGACCAGGATCTTGTATTCCATCTCCTCGCTTACTTCGACGCCGTTTTTAGCATCAAGGAACTCACCTGAATCCGAGTCCGAGTCTATCACCACTATGTTGTCTTGTCTTTTGCAGGGCATCTGCTTAGATTCTTGGTTGTTTTCGAAAGAAAACTGTTTCTTTGGAAGCCTCTCATCGCCATCCGAGGATCTTCGTTTGCACGACTGCCTTTCTTTCGAGGCAGATGCCTCCAGCGAAGTTAGACCGTTGATAGGTAAAAAATGCCCTTTGGCTGTATCGGGAAACACGGTGTCCATCTGCTTGGCTAATTCGGAGACCGGTGTACCAGCGTTGTTCCTTGCCTCCTCCTGACCTGCTTTGCCATCGCTGCTTACTACAGAGAGTTTCTGCGTCTGGGTTGGGTGTTTTAACACCTCATCGGAAAGGCCGGGATCTGCAATTCGGCCTTCCGCCTTGCTGCCTTCGTGCTGGGCGAGACTCAGCAGCTCTTTCTTCAGCGAGCTTGGTAAGATCAACAAGTCCATCGTGTATTTATCTGCGTGAGCTTCCACGAGGTGTTTGAACTGTTTCTTCACTTCCGACTCCTTGACCGTCAACTCGCTGAGGTTGCTTTTGAAGAGGTTCACCAACTGCTGGATGTGGCTCCTGGCCATGACCACAGGCTCTGCCCGGCCTTTAATACTGAGGGTCCCGATCTCCACCATGGTAATATCGGCAGAGGTGCCCCGAATAAGGCAATTTAGGAAGAGGTTTTGTGCTCCTACAAAAATACAGTGCATGTCTTTGGGATAATGTTCCCGCTCTTCCAATTCGGGTTCACAGATTCCTTTAATATATTCCTACCAAAAAAAAAGAATGGGGGGGGGGGGAGAGAGAAAGCATAAATGAAGGTAATCCGTGATAATTCAGCTTCTGAAATTTGTGCCTTATTAAAAGCTACAACTCTACATTTTGTCAACAGGGTTACTTGTTATTTTTATTACTCTTCCTCCTGGAGGAGCTGAGAGCAGATTGCAAGCGAACCGTACAGGTGAAAAGAATCTTAATATTTTATTTTTTATTTATTTTATTAATTTGATTTATATGCTGCCCTTCTCCCGAAGGACTCAGGACGGCTTGCAGTCCATTTAAAAACATACAATAAAAAAGTCAGTTAGATTAAACCACGAATTTGGACCCAACAAACAGCTAAAATTAAGGACTTTTAAAAACCACCATCCAATTAAAATTGATGCTTCATAGGGAAAGACCAAGTTTTGAGGGCGCGGCGGAAGGCTCGTAAGTCAGGGACAATCCAGATCTCCAATGGCAGGTCATTCCAAAGAGTGGGGGCCACCACAGAGAAGACCCTCCCCGTGAGGGTCACCAGACCATCATCTTTTTTTTCTATCTATCTTTCTTTCTTTCTTTCTTTCTTTCTTTCTTTCTTTCTTTCTTTCTTTCTTTCTTTTTTTTTTTTACAAAATAGATGGGAAAGAGAAGACAAGAATCCTTAAATTAGGGTGTTGTCAACTGTGAACCTCTAGGAGAAATCTAAGGAGAAAAACTTATGTCCAATGAGTCAATCAGATCTCGTATGAAAGAGTCTTATTGCACCTTGAAGTATAATTCAACCCCTTTGCCTTGTTTGTGTTGCTCTGTGCTAACCTTGCACTTCAATTCTAACAACATAAAAAAGCTTTCTGGATCTAATTACCTAACATTTATACTCGAGGGCTGAGAAAAATAGGAAGAAATGTAGTATCGTGATAATTGAATTGTGCCCCAAAGAGATCTTTTTATAGTAGCTGCAAATACATGAAGGCAAACAACTCATTCAGGAGAATGCCAGAGAAAATAATAAGCCAAGTCTTCATTTTCTAGAAGGACGATCAAAGGAGGCCTATGCACATCATGTGAACATACACGGATTATCTGCAGCTTTCCTGCTGTCAATTGACTCTTTTGACAAGGATGTGCTTGCTAAACCAAGGATGTCTGTAAAGGAATATTTCACAGAAAAGTAGATGACAGCAGACAAACTGTTTTTAGAGTTCCGTATTAGTTTAAAAAATCCGTATTAATTCCATTTAGCGTTTATGGAACCTCTCTTAACAATTCTGCATTCAGGATTTGGGATAGAATAAGTGAAGATTTCAGTCACCAATGAACTCGGCTCACCAGCTCATTAGTTTAATTTCAAGATGACCTTTCTCTTTTTAGAACCTCTGGAATGAAGAATTTAATGAGAAATGAATTACTTAACCAAGACATTTCCATTCACAAGTATTACTTGGATGGAATTTCTAGCACATTCTTATCACCCAACAGAATGATCTACAATACTCTTTCCTATTATAACTTGCATTATTCCCCTCCTTGAAAATTTCTGGTGGTGGAGTACCCTCAATTCTGGAGGCAAGTTGCTCCACTGGTTAATTATTTTGTCAGGAAATTTCTCTTAAGTCCTAGGTTGCTTCTATCCATGATTAGATGCCATCCGTTGCTTCTTGTCCTGCCTTCAGGTGATTGGCATAATAGGTTAATTCCCTTTTCTCTGTGGCTGCCTCTCAAATATTGGAAGACTGCTATCGTGTCACTCCTAGTCCTTCTTTTCATTATATATATCCAATTCCTGCAAGTCTTTTTTGTACGTTTTAGCTTTCAATCCCCTAATTATCTTTGAAAAATGATTCCAGTTTTCTTCACCTTTAAGCACAACTGCAACCATGGGAAAATCTCTTCACAGTCCAAAGAACCCACTGTTGCAACTCTAATTAAGATGCTTCTTTGGGTTTGCTTCCTTCTTGCTTAGGAAGCGTTGCCCAATCCTAACTCCCCCAAAATTCCAAAAATACTCTATGCATATCTGATTTCTACTCTTGTACTATCCAAACCATTTCCTACAAAACAGCAAAGTATGACTTGAGTTTTCACATAAGAAAAATCTGGTTCCGCTCCTGCCTATGAGTCACACACCCATCCTATACCATTTTAATATTCCAGATTTTACTAGTAAAAGAGCATGGAGGTAGAGGAAATGTAAAGGAAAATGCCTTCAGGGTACAAACAGCAGAAGCAGCTATAGTGGCCTTCAGGTTCTGAAAAACGGGACCATTCCACTGGCTTTGGAAGTGGCCACATTTCTCACATCTCTATCATGCCTATAGTTTTCAAAGAAGATTATCTTTGATGTTTACCACTGAAGCAATAACTATTGCAACATTCCGGATTTACCGTGGAAATATAAAAGAGTTCCTAGTTAAAATTGTGTAAGTTCAACTGCTTTCGCAGTTGGGCAACTGATATCAAAAGTCTGAGGTTTCTAATGTGTACGCTTACTCCTATTTTCAAAGGGCTAATTCAGCAGGAAAGGTGAACATTGGTGATCATCCACTTTGGCCACAGAAAGTCTCATGTTTCTTATTGTCAGCCAAAAGCCGTTCGTGAGACTATCCTGCAAGATGACGTATCCAGAAATTTTAAAGAGTTTGAAATGTGGGATGAGCTGGCTAAATGATTACAACACAGTGAGGCTAAAACGTTGTGCACAGATTCCTGGTTTATTTCTAGTTGCAAGTCAATAAATACTGACTTTCAGAGGGAAAGCCACAAATGGCCAGGAGACCTAAAGGAAGACCTGGAATAATTCTGCTTTCAAATGTTAGATTACTGATAACTAGAAAAAAGCCTTCCTTTCAAATTCTATTTATAAAAGGTGATATTGTACTACTTTGAACTGAACAAATCTCTTGCTCGAACTGTGGTTGATTCATGAATTGGGAGAAGCAAAACAGGAGCTGTTCAACAAATCACCTCTTTATATAACATATTTCTGGATTCCTGGAAGGTTAAAGAATGGAGCAAAAATCCTAGTTATAAAAGCCCCTAACAGTACACTAATCAGGGACCATGCAGGACAGAGTTGAGCATATGACTTTTTCCCCAATGTGTGTGTCAAGGGGATGGGCATAATATTCTTTTGTGAAGAATCAAAAGTGTTGCGTTAGACTTGGAATCCAGTGAAGGTTCTCCATTCCAGCAAGAACTCAGTGACTCAGGAGTAATCCAACTTATACTTTTATTAGAAACCTCATGTTGGCATGCGCCATAATTCCAAGTCTGACACAACACTTTCAATTCTTAACAAAAGAATATTACACCCATCCCCCTTTGATCACGACATCAATCAACCTGTCCAATCCGGATCAAACAGCTGGTGCCCAAACTGCTCAACCTAAACTGAGCCAGCCCCCTGGCTTGGCCTTGACTTCTACCAGCTATGCAGAGACGGTCAATTCTAACTGAATAACAAACACAACCCTTTCAACCCCCTCCCCCCACTAATGAAATGGCAGTTTAGAAGCTGAAAGAATATAGATGAAGACTTGTACAGGATGCAGCTTCTAAAACTGACACTGTGAGAGACACTGTTCAAGCTCCAAAGCGCTTTTCTTTTGGAAGATGTGGATGAAAATCAGTTTGGTTTTGAACTCAAACCCAGCAACCACCCTAAAAATCACAGGCCCTTTCAGATAGAGGATTTCTGCTATAAACCAAAGGCATGAGATCGCTCTTCAGAAGAGCATATGGGCCTAAACATATTATTACTAATTCTGCTCATCATCTTTCCTGTTTCACACGTTGGAGTGACAATATTATGGCAGTTTAAACAGAAGCAAGAGCACATTGTGGTGCCAGGCTCTTTCCATAATTTTCTTTTTGCCTGTGTGAGAGGAACTTCTCCAAATTGAATGAACCTCTGGGTGCTTTATAATTATAAATTCAACTTCTAGGGTGATGTTATTAGCAAGGGGACCAAAAGACCTGCATAAAATGGACATGCTAACCTTGGTCCTCAGTTTGACTTAAGAGGGACGCTGTGTGACAGACCAAAGTCTGGGCCATCTGAGCGCAAGTTCCAGTTTCTGGATGAATGAGACTTCTGTGGCACTTTGGTTCTCAAATTCTCAAGTTCATAGGCAAATGAGGCACTCGTGATGATAAAGCACATGCTAAGAAATCTTCTTTCCTCCCAGCCAAGGATTTCCAAATGTATAAACTGCTTCTGTAGTGTCTGAACATAATTGGTAGCTTTCTGGTCCTATCCTTGGAAATCAAGCCATTACAATTTACCACCCAGCCTTAGAAAGAGGCAGAACAAAGCAATATTTTCATGCCTGTAACTTCCTCCCCTTTTCATCTCTTACTTTCCTGCAAGGCACCTCAAATCTTTGTTCACCAGTTACCAGCTCAAGTCTTTTTGGGCCCATACTTTTTTTCAAAAGTAATCTCCTACTCACTCCAATACTCAAATAATTGTATTAATTCAGGCATTCTAAAAACAGAAACACCTCTCACAAGTCCTAAATAAAAGACACTCTCCGTTATATTAACATAAATGCCCAGGAAATTATGAACCACACTGAAGGTTCAGTTTCACTGTCAAAACATTGTTGGGTAGGAGAACGCTGTTTTGTGGTGATTTTAGGAGACTCCATTAGAGAAGACCGGCATTCTTTCCACTGAAACAGTTAAACCTTTATTTCAAACCAGAGTGGAATCTTAAATTAGTATTATTATTGAAGCCTCAGCCAGAACACGAGACAGAAGAGGTGGTCACACATGAGAGGCAGTCTTAAACACTTTCTCTGTTAAATGTGAAATAGCTAAGGAAGATCAAGGAAGAACTACTGTACAGAAATTTTAATAAAATATCCTCAGTGCTAGCTTGGGGTAAATAAGAAAAAAATTCCCAGCGTCATTTACAGTGGGTAAATTAACGTAAGCATTTACAGTAAACAAGTAGAAGTCTCTTTGATTTGAGAAACGTCTTCCCAGCTTTCTTTTCGTCTGGACAAAGATAGCATGGATGAGATAAGATGTCAACTAGCTCACCCGTTATCTCTTGATTGTTTATGCTTTCTTTCTCTTCCATCTGTTTCCCAGCTGCCCCAGAATCTCTACCACTTGCAAAAGATGTAAAATAAACAGCCGGCTAATAGGCAAATTCTACAGACACTGTACAATGCAGGAGAGAGAAAAAAAAATGAAATTGTCCAACGTTCAGTGCCTGGCATCTTAAATATCAAGGATCCATAGCATTTAAGGCTTTGATTCAGGACCTAGGGAACTGCTACCAGTTTGGGTAAACACTACTAGGCTAAATGGACTTATTCTTCCTGCCTGCTCAGAACTATCTTTCCAATGTCAAAAAGCAGACAAGACACGGGACATTCTTGCTTAGCTCTATAATAAATCATGGCAATTCTTCTTTTCTGAAAGAGGCCTGAACTGTGGGCTAGCCCTTAATAAACACAGTTGCTAGCAGCATCACAACAAGGTGTTCCTGCTACTTTGTTCAGTGTTTTTCTGCTTATGAAAGTTCTGCCCCAGTTTTGGCTCTGTGTCCAATGGAGAAGTCAGGCTGGGGAATGGTTAGAGCAGGGGTAGGCAAACTTGGCTCTTTTATGACTTGTGGACTTCAATTCCCAGCATTCCTGAGCTAACATGACTGGAAGATGTTTATATATAAGTAGGTTGCCCTGTCAATATTGGTAGTGTTGTTTTCTTCCTGGTGGTCCCTTGATTAAGCGGCTGTTTACTGTTTGTCTGACTTTGTAATTCCTTGACTGGAGCACTGTTTTGTGATCTCCCAACCAGACAGCACCAAGGACCCCACAGTTCAACCCTGAGCCACAAAAATCCTCTTCTAACAAAACCTGTGTTTGTTGAGGCCCTCAACAAGGTCAATAGGTTGGGGAAATGACAGGATTGGGGGAGAAATGATGTTCCTAGAGGGGCCATGGCAGAAAAGGCTCTCTTCCAGACTCCTACCAAACAAAGGTCCTTAGCAGGCAAGTGTCCTGTTGGGATGGGGAAGTGGAACCAGGGAAAGGCAGTGCCTCTAGTCATCCCAAAGGTGCTTTTCAAAAGGCAACTGGACTTTCTTGGGGTTTTGTTCCCCCTTGAAAACATTTCAGAATACAAAGACTCCTTCTGTTCCCCACTAATCAGTTAAACCTGGAGAGGTTTCTTGGATGAGAAGTGAGACTCTTTTCATCTGGACAAAGCTGGCATTCATTGACGAGATTAGTTCCCAGCGGGCTCCCCTGCTATCTCTCAATTGTTTATGCCTCCTCTCTCTTTGCTCCATCTCCCAGCTGCACAGCATCCTCTATCTCATCCAAGAGGTGCAAAATACACAATCAACTTAATATCCAAGTTCTACCCGCACTGTACACTACAGAAGAGGGGAAGGGGGGGAGAAATTGTCCAGAGTTCAGTGCCCGGCAACTTAAATATCCAGGTTCCACAAGAGAAACTCTTTGACCCAAAGGTGCTTCTTTCACGAGGCGACTGGACTTCATTTTTCTTTGAAGACATTTCTTCAAAGAAAGACAAAACAAAAACCACTTTGGGGGCAACCAATGACCTGGATGACTTCAGACTCTCCATAGACTTTGATTCAGAACCTAGAGAATCACAGATAGTTCTTGACTTACAACCACAACTAAGTCCCAAATTTCTGCTGCTAAGCAAGATGTTTGCTAAGCAGAGTTTGCCCCGTTGTGCAACCTTTCTTGCCATCGTTAAACGAAACAATTAACTGTGTGGCAGCTGTTAAGTTAGGAATGCGGTTAAGTGAACCGTTGACTTTGCTTGTCTCACAAGGTGTTCAAGTGACCCCAGGACACTGTGACTGGTCATAAATACGAAGCAGTTTGCCAAACATCCGAATTTTGATTACGTGCAGATGGCTAGATTCATCAGAAACATGCGATTAATCCACCATAGTGATTTTTAACAAAGGTAGCAAAGCCCTTTTGCATTATTATTATTATTATTATTATTATTATTATTATTATTATTATTATTATTATTATGCATTTTAGTATGTAACGACCATAGGCTTCTATGGATCGATATTATAGTATAGTTAGGCTACCTGTCACTGACAGACCGGATGCCGACTTGTGATTTTAATATGGATTTGTATCTGTTATTTATTATTTCATCTAGAAATTTTTAACTATGTAATAAATACATTCATTGAGTGTATTTATTCGTTCTGGCCTCTGGTCTTTTGACTGTAATAAACTCTATTTGATTATGTGACTACGTGGGGACGCTGCAATGGTCCAAAGTGTGACAAATCGTCACCCAGCTTGACTCAGCCTCCCATCCTTTCAAGGCGGGTAAAATGAGGACCCAGACTGTTGGGAGCAAGAGGCTGACTCTGTAAACCACTGTAAAGAGGGCTGTAAAGCACTGTGAAGCGGTGTATAAGTCTAAGTGCTATTGTCCGTCTGTTCTTTCTTCTTTCCTTCCTCTCCTCCCCCCCTTCCTTCGTGGTACAATGGTTAGAATGCACCTTCCATCCTTCTAAGTTGAGTAAAGTGAGGACCCAGATTGCTGGGGGGAAGAGGCTGACACTGTAAACTGCTTGGAGAAGGCTGTAAAGCACTGTAAGGTGGTATACAAGTCTAGATGCTACTGCTATTCCTTCCTTCCTTCTCCTCCTTTCCTTCATGGTACAATGGTTAGAATGCAGTATAGCAGGCTCTGCCCACCACCAGGATTTCAATCCTGAGCAGCTCAAGGTTGACTCAGCCTTCCATCCTTCTGAGGCCAGAAGAATGATAAAATGAGGACCCTGACTGTTGGGGGCAAGAGCTTGACTCTGTAAACCACTTAAAGAGGGCTGTAAAGCACTGTGAAGCGGTATATGTTATTGTCCTTCCTTCCTTCCTTCCTTCCTTCCTTCCTTCCTTCCTTCCTTCCTTCCTTCCTTCCTTCCTTCCTCCTCACAACCCTTCCTTGCTTCTTTCTCATCTTCCTTCCTTCCTTCCT
>JANHFR010001568.1:99936-113811 GCA_032468015.1 Mimophis mahfalensis | reverse complement strand
CAGGCATATGCATGGAATGAGGGCTGTTGCTAAAACACATTGTAAGCCTCCCTGAGTCTTCGGAGAAGGGTGGGATATAAATGGGATTAAAATTAAAAAAAAAATAAAAAAAATAAAATATCTTTAGCCCTGGGTACTTTCTCCTGGCTAGATTGTGTACAGTGGGCAGAAGGTGCTTGGAAAAAAGGCCTCCAGAAATTGCATAGGATACGTATGATATCAGAGACTGCAATATTATGTACTGTAATGTTTGAAAATGAGAGTGGGATGAGATTAGATTTAATATGGTCCTCTCCTGTGTATTTCAAAAGGAAAAAAACCCTATACATCCTATTTCCCAAAGATAGAATGGCATATGCATAGCTATACCCTTTCTTGTTTTCATTTCATCTTTACATGGAAAATTTAAATGGGGAGCGGAGAATAATGTTTTAAAAATATTACTTAATCCCTGAAGTCTGAGAGTTGCCATAAATTTTACCTCCTTTATTACCACTTCATTTAAAACAAAGCATGGATTGTCCCATAGCTTTTCACAATTTACAAGTCACAGACAACCCTTCCCACATGTAAGTTCTCAGTTTTCTTTTGACAAGGAAAAGAGAAACAACCAAGGAAAAAATTGTTTTCAAGCTTCTGTTTCAAAGTATCATTTTATCATGTTTCCTTTCCTAATTAGCAATTAGATTATACCTCAGCTGCCAAGATTTCATAATGAGGTATGTTAAAGTACAGAAACATTTTCCACAATATGCATTGCACAACAGCGATAACAATCCATTCACTTAATTGGTCTTGATGTACGATTCTTCCCAAGCAAGTGAGAAAAATATAAATTGGTCTTCCTCTTATTTTTGTATCTTATAGATGTCTTCAGACACCCATTTGGCATGGCTAGTAGTCAGAGCTGGATGGGTTTAACAAGAAAGGGCATCATGTTGAGGAAAGATGATCTGCACTTATATGCCACATAATGGTTTATATGACATAAACCATGAGTGAAAACATGTTAGGAATTTAGAATCTGGATTCCTAAATGCTCTAGTCAGGGATTTCTTGAATCTGAGGTAGCAGCTAATTATATAAGAATGCTGTGGAAAATTATCTTTATAATTTCTCTAGATTATGCTGATATATTTCCAAGAGAACATGGAGATTATAGCACTAATCCATCTCTGTAGTGATTTAACTTTGGTTTTTTCAACATTTCATATTAGGTGATAGTATTGGCCGTTACCTGATTGGACCACAAGGGCCACCTGGTCCTCCAGGACCTCCAGGAATCACCATTGGCGGCGAATCTTTGGACTATGGTGAATTGGCCCGTCATGTTATGAGCTACATAACCAGTAAGGCCCATTTTTTTAAATATTGAATTTCCATTTCTTTAGTTATTCTTCATATTTACACCTGAAAATACAGAACTGATCTGTCTGAGATACACAAATTATTTGGGCATTGCTACCGCACTGAAGTGGGTGGCTTGCTCCTTCAAAATACTTTTAGTTGAATCCCAACAGTGTCCTTTTTACACAGTGGAAATTTATCGGGAATAGAATTTTTTTTTAATGTGTTGAATAGATTATGTTACCAGACTGATGCACTTCTATCAGATATTTTAGGACCTGTTTGTCATCATCATTTGCATTCTTTGTTATATGTTGGAAATAATTGAATAACTGTACTGTGTTTTAGTTTCTTTGTGAATTTACAGTCCCTATTTTTGAACATTTTTCTTTCTCTAGCTTCCAGTTCTTCATCTTCTCTCTCTTCATTCTTCTCAACACTGTCTTATGAAAGTCTTCTTGCCATGCTGCAGAGTAAGTAAATGCTCTAAGGCTAGTAAGTGGCTCATTGGCTTCTACTTCCATACATATTAAAGAATAGGGGGAAATGCTATATTCACAAAGAATTGTCTCTGAATTACTTGGAGCCAGTATCATAGGTTACATCTATTGTAGACTTAGGCATAATTAGAGCTTACTGTAAATGAATGGTTCTAAAAGCATAATAAGATATTGCTGGATTAGGCCATTCTGTGTCACAAATACCCAAGATGGGGAAACCCATAAGGACTTCTTTCTCACGAATCACAGATTTAACAGAGTTGTAAGGGACCTTGTAGTCATCTAGTCCAACCCTCTGCCCACACAGAAGACCCTCTACTACTACCTAGGATTGAACTCATTGCTTCCATTGTGAAGCAAGAGCCCCACCCCTAGGCCAGAGAGGCCTTGTCATCAATCAGTATTTAAAGCATGTTGCCTTTGACTGAGGAGGCAATAAATAGAATTACATGATCAGTAGTTTTGATACCCTAATTCTTCATGGACCATTTTTTGTTTTAAAATTATCCAGTTTTTCTGTATTACAATTACTGGCAATAAATTCCACAACTATAGGTTAACTATTTCAAAACTATTATGACAAACTATACTGTAGCTAACCAAAATTAACAAGTGTAATTTTTTTCTATTGGTCCCGAATTTCTCTGTGTTTACTGTATTTTCAGTAGATACTCACAAATTCTGTGAAAAAGGGAAAGAAGTTTTTTTTAAATTCATGTTATCCATGCCATGCTTTATTTTAAATTAGTACATATGTGGTATTAATCACGGCAGCATGAAATAATCTCCAAATGGTTGTTGAGCTCACACAAGTAACTTTTATTTGGTCCAGCAAATTTCAATAAAGAAATAGAATAGTTTCCAAATTTTCAAGACAGACAGCAGGAAATACACACAAATGTTGGATATATGAGAAACAAAATAAAAAATACTGCATTTATTAAATTTAAAGGAACATCACGTTTCACATTACTTTGTTTTACACTGAAGTACATCAAGCTCCCTTGTGCATAACTAATTAGTCATAACTAATAAAACTAGAATCAGTGAAGAAAATATTCATAGAAGTTGAAAAAATACAAAGTGTGTTAAAAATGGCCAGAAAGCTACCCAGAAATATTGCTGGTTTGGGAAAGACTAAAAACTCAGAAAAATAAACATTGTCTGTTTGTTTTTTTTAACCCATTTTTTAGGAGAGGACATTCGACCATACCTTACTGGACCTCGAGGTCCCCCAGGTCCTCCTGGGCCACCTGGACTGGGAGGGGATAGCTTAGCTTTGTCGTTGGACTATGATGAGTTGACAAGACGTGTTATCAGCTACATGACAAGTAATGTCTTCTTTTATAACAAGCTTTATAAGAAAGCATAGCGCTTCCATTGCATGAGTGATTTTCTCAATGATACACCATGAAAGATAAATTGAATGCTCTGTATGGTTCATTGTAATCCCATTAGAAAAGTCGATTGCCAGATACCCTGTAAGGATGTAATAATATCTCAACCAATTGTTACTACCCTGTATCTGTCATGGTATCAGTTTCTCTCAATATAATGAAGTTGTCCTGGTGTAGACAACATTGTGGAAACTATTTTGAGTTAGTTTGCAATATCAAACTAAACCCTGGTCAAAATGTATCCATGCATATTCTATGTTTCCCATATAGTATTTTACAAGGATGCAGGAATATAAAGGTCATTATGTTTGGATGAGACACAGATGTGATCAGTCTGAAAATATATTCATACATTTTAAGGATCTCTCATAAGTTACTGCTTGGAAGAAAAACTATAGAAAATTCATAAAGTCATTGATTTCAAGTTGCACCACACCATGCACTTGTGGATAAATTAAATTTGCAGAACTGCTCTGGGAAAAGGGAAACATTGATCATTTGAATTTTTTTTTCAGGAATTAAGAACATGAGACAGTTATTTTTCAGTCTGTTCACAAATGCCTTTCTCCTCCTCCATACTTCTTGTTATGTGTGAATGCATTCCATCAATTATTTTGGTCAGATCTGCATCTTCAGTATATGGAACATATTCTTGGAAGCAAAAAAACTGAAATGGTGATTGTAACCTTGAGACAAATCTCGGACAGGAATTTGACAAAAAGTTATCAATGACTATAAGAGTTAAAGCAGTTGTTAGCTTTAATCATATATAATTAACTACATTTAAAAAAAAGAATATAAAGGGTTTTTTTTTCCTCTTAAAGGGAAACTAGACTCAGGTATGGCAAAATAGAGGCAAATTTGTAAGTGTGCTTCAAGGCAATTGCTCCTGACTCTCAAAACAGTCAACGTAGTCAAAGCAGGTCTTAAAGATGATACAGAAAAACAGAACAACAGAGTTGAAAGGGGCTTTGGAGGTTTTCTAGTCCAACCCCTTACTCAACCCTATACCATTCCTCACAAGTAGCTGTCCAGTCTTGTCTTAAAAGCTTCTAGAGATGGAGCACCCACAACTTCTGAAAGCAAGCCATTTTGTTCTCCCTGTTAGGACATTTCTGCTTAATTCTGGGTTGCTTCTCTCTTTGATTAAGTTCCATCCATTGTTTCTTATCTTGCATTCTGGTGCTTTGGAAAATAGGGTTACCCCTTCTACTCTGTGGCAGCCACTCAAATATTGGAACACTATCATGTCATCCCCAGTCCTCCTTTTCATTAGACCCAATTGCTGCAAAAATAGAATAGGTACGGTAGTAGGAAATTGTTAGAGGATTTGAGATTTTAGTTTACTTCTACCACATTTTGGTATCATGAAAGGCTAATGTAAAAGCTTTTTAGCCAAATAATTTTTGGTAAGAGTAAAATGCCTCCTGAAACTAATATGATTAATCAGTGTGAACATTAGATGTATATATTTTCTGAGGAAATATATAATATGGCTCCTTCCAGTTTTCTTGCATAATTTTATAGCTCAGCTTTCATTAATGTTTTAGGTTCTGGAACTACTATTGGACTTCCTGGACCACCTGGTCCTCCTGGTCTACCAGGAACAACTTATGGTGATATCTTAACCTTGCTTCAAGGTGAGCCTTGTCATCCTATCACACCATCCTAAAAAAACCATCCTCATAGTTAAACAGCTGGAGAATCTGCATATTAAGGTTTCCTCCCTTGATTTCCTTACAATAGTTACAAGTCCATTATCACCCACCTTGAATTTGCCATTTGGATTCTTTCTCTGTAGTTCAAACATCTGGGTTTCTGTTACTGTAACTGAAGCAGGCAGCAGAAAATTCAACTCCATCTCATAGATCAGTGGTTCTCAACCTTCCTAATGCCATGACCCTTTAATACAGTACCTCATGTTGGGGTGACCCCCAACCATAAAATTATTTTCACATACACCTGTATTTGTATTTAAATATGTGTTTTCCGACAGTCTTAGGTGACCCCTGGGAAAGAGTGGTTCGACCCCCAAAAGGGTCCCGGCGCAGAGGTTGAGAACCACTGTCATAGATATATAACATATTGCCAGATAATAAGTGGAGTATTTAAGCCTATTTGTCACTTGACAGTGGAAATGGGAACAGCACAGGGACATATGCGAATGAACTATGATGGTGAATATTTCCAGCATGGTATACATTCTTACAAGTTTCATAACCTCAGCACCTCCTGAATGTAAGGTCCTGAAATATTCACTATGATGTAGTAGATTCTTCTGTTCTATCCTCACTTCCTTAAATGAAGACCTCCAAAAGACCGCTTAGTTTTGTTGGCACAGTTGTCTAAACTGGCAGCAGAGTTCTATAATTTGGAGTCAGAAACATGACTACCATAGTATAGCTGTTGAAATAATCTCTAACTATAAAGCAGCAGAAAAAAAATAAAAATCTCAAACTATTTAAAAAAAATGAAGTCTCATTTATGTGTGAGACAACCTCATTCATTTTGCACCGTTACTACTAAGACCATTCACCTTTAAAAACAAATAAAAGCAGCAAAAGTTCATCTAGCCCTTACTCTATAGTCAGATAACTGAATGGGACAGTAGAGGGGTGTTTTTATCCATAGCCAACAATGATTTTGCCCTGGTGGATATGTAAATGAATATGAAGTAGTGTGGGTTTATATGTGGGGTGGAGAAAAGAAGAAAAGCAGTAAATCAGGTGCTAGTATTATTTACTTGTTTCCTTTATAATTTCAGATTCAGAGTTCAGAGGCATTGTGGGGCCACCTGGGCCTCCAGGCCCTCCAGGAAGACCAGGTAGCTCTGTTTCCACCCTTACTGCGGAGGATATCTCCACATATCTACAAAGTAAGAAAAGTTGATACAGACTGTGTTTGGTTGGCTAGATCAGTGTTTGTCAAATTGGCAACTTTAAGATGTGTAGACTTCAATGTCTAGAATTACTCAGCCAGAAAATTCCCAGCATGCTAGCTGAGGAGTTCTAGAAGTTGAACTAGTGTTGCTGAAATCAAGATTTCAAATTCTCAGATTTAATGTGGTCCACCAGATCAGTACCTCTGATGCAAAAGAATTAAAAGAGAAAGAATTAAAATTCACTGAGGGGATTCTGGAAGCTGACCCACCTTAAAAGTTGCCAAATTTGAAAAATGCTGGATTTAGATGATATGATATAAGGCTTCTGAAGAGGAAAATCTGAAGAGGTCAGATCTACCTTTCTAGGAATTATGACCATCCTGATGTACAATAATATTTCATGTGATCATTATTTCAAGTGATTATTTTTTTCTAGAAATTGTGCTTATAGAATCCCATCTTGATTTTCCTTACCACTTCCAAACTGAATCAAAACTTAAGATAATTTAAAACAATGAAGTTAGTATTGAAAATGATGTGATACTGTTTAAGAAAACAATAATGCCTTTTCTGTATATACTTTCAAGTCAGTTTTTGACACCTAGAAACTGCCTGGACCAGTCCTTCCAATTTTCTAGGCACAATTTCAGAAGTAGTTTGCCATTGCCTACTTCCTGGAACTCAAAAAGAATGAGTGCTCTTTCATGTCTAGAACTCACTGTCTTAGACTGACTTACCCACTAGATCAAAGTAGTCCTCAACACTGCTTTAGCAAATATTTATATGAAAATTATATTCTGATAACTTTATTGTGAAGAAATCCCTGTTTAATGTCTGATTAAAATTAAGGCAATGTTTGGATGAACTTGATATATTTGCCTACTCAGAAGTAAATTCATTGAGTTCTGTAGGACATAATCTAGAATATGATCGATGTTAAAGTGCTGTGGTATATTGGTATTCAATTGCTTTGAAACTCACTGAATTTGATACTGAATTATTCTGACATGAACATTTTGTCCTGGTACTTGTCATTTGTTTGACACTGAATACACACCTAGAACTTGTCCGTGTTGGTTGCCTCATGACTTGCTACCTTTTCCAGCTGAAAAACAAAGGGTGATGCATTAGTCACACAATAACTCTTACCCTGTGCACATCTTCTTGCAGACCTATCTTAGCTTCTGTGCCCATTTTGTGTCTTTTTGTGCTTTTTTTCCTCATTAGTACAGGAAAAGTAAAGTTTTTGTTTTATTTCTGATGTAATGATATGCCACCCTATCTTTTTACATATTGCCTTAAAATATGTGTTGTCTTTGGTTTGGGAACACATTAAATTTATTTACATTATTTTATGGGAAAAATTGTTTGGTAGTCATCATTTTTGGTACTCATCATGTCTCCCAGAACCAATTAACAAACAGTACTGTATATAATAAATTCCACAGAATACAGTGGGATTTACTTCAAAGATAGTGTCTTTATGACTGTGGTTTTAGAGTCCATAACATGGGAAAGAGAAGCAGAAACACAAAATAGGGAGCTAAATTTAAAGCTTTAATTGCTAATCTTAAATAAACTTAAACTTAAATAAACTTCATCCTAACTCAAACTTATCCTAAAAGAAGATGCTTCTTTTTTAATTAAGTAGTTTATTCTTTTCCCTTCAAGGTCTGGGATATTCCTTGGGTGCTGGTCCCCCTGGTCCCCCAGGACCACCAGGACCACCTGGCTTTTCAGGAACTGGCCTTATCTCTCTTGATGATGGAGTTTGGACTGACCAGTTCAGGAGTGAATTGATCCAATACCTTACAAGTAAGCATATACTCCTTCTGTAGTTTTATTAGCTCCGCTTGAAAATTCAACATTTGGACTTCATTCTGGTTCACGATCTGACTGAACTCAGAGTTCTTCAGGGTTTCCAATCAGATTCTTACTTAGCAATTGCATTAATCCTAAATTTAGTTATTAAAACTTTATCCTTGTGGCCTTCAAGAGAACATTAAAGGAAAAAACAGTGCACATAAAATGTCAAATTAACATACTGGAGAATATAAGGTTAAAAATGTAGATGCCATGGGGTTTATTTTTCAAAGAAAGCTGAGATCACTCTGTGTTTAATTAAGTTGTTGATAAACATGGATTTAATTAATTAATTAATTAATTAACATTTATTCATTTCCTTATTTATATACCAATAGCATTTAGGCATGTACCACTTTACAATGCTTTACAGCCCTTCTAAGCAGTTTACAGAATCAGCATATTTCCTCCAACAATTTGGCTCCTCATTTTACCCACCTTGAAAGGATGAGAGGCTGAGTCAACCTTGTGAGATTTGAATTTCCAAATTGGAGGCAGCTGGAAGTCAGTCAGTAGAAGTAGCCTTCAGTATTGCACTCTAACCACTCTGCCACCGTAGCTCATATGTTATTTTTTAAGATAAGAAAGTACATTTTAATATCAACACAATTATACAGCAACATAAATTCACACATTATCTACAAAGGGGTTATAAAATATTCTTAACTTCATCATATGGAATGCTTTTTCAGATGACTCATAGAAAAAGAATAAGAATCCTCTACTATTTTTATCTGAGAAGTCCTTGAGAGTATTTCTAGAGTAATGAAGGGAAACATGCAAAAAGTAGTTTTATGTTTTGAAATGTTGACGTATCAATAGTTGGAACATCCATAATGGTACTTGATATTGATGATAGAAGAATACTTTCTTCTTGATTTTTATTTTCAACATCATTCCAGCACAAATGGTATGTATCACTCTGAATTCTTGATAGAGAAAATAAACAATGATTCCACTTCATTGGTCTCAGATGGTTTCAGATGGTCTACTCAGCAGAGATTATAACCATTGCATGGTATAGGGCTTGGTTACTTGAGGGACTCCATGCCTCCCATAACACCTGCCTGGCCAATTCAATCTTACAGGGACTGTTGTGCTCCAAAGTCATCTCTCAGGACCCTGGAAGCAGACCTTCTCTGTAGGAGCACCTGCCTTCTGAAAAAAGGTTCCCTCCAAGATATGGAACGGCCCCCAATCTAGTATTGTTTAGAAGAGCCACAAGGAGGTTAGGAGAAAGGATGCAAGGCCTTATTCATGTGAAGTTACCCAATTATCTAGGATTTTCCAAATGTTTTGTGGACAGTTCAGAAAACGTCAGTACAATTTTCCATCACTACAGAATAAGCAATCTGTTGCATACAGTAGATTATTTCACTTCTAATCTCCTGGTACTGCTGTGGATTTTTTTATTATTGTTGTTATATGTCCAGCTCCTCCTCTCAATTCTGCAAAACCATAGACCATCAAAATTTATGTTAATCGAAGTAGTCCTATTAATATGCACCGTATGATTTGTAGGTGATGATGTACGTAGCTTCATCAGAGGACCACCTGGACCTCCAGGACCACCTGGACCTGGATGGCAAGATGGCAGCTTTAGGTCTGAAAGTTATAGAAGCTCTGTAAATTCAGAAGGAGCATATGGCAGATCTACAAGTTCTGGCTTATCGTATGATGCATCATTAGCTGCAGGAGGATCAAGCAGCAATTTATTCAGAAGCAATGGTGGATTACATGAAGATGAAACTTATGCTGGAACATTTGGAAGAGAAGGATCACAAATGAGTGTAATAGGTGCAAAGGGATCTTATATGAGATCCTATGATGGGTCACTGGATTACAACGAATTAGCATCCAGAGTCTCTGAAAACATACAGAGTAAGTACACAGTATATTCATATTTCATCTGTGCCAACCTTGGGGAAATAGATGTAATTTTAAACATAATAAATATTAATAACTAAAGCTCATTGAATTGTTGATAGGCAATGTTTTTGGCTAGGAAATTGCATGTGGTGATCCCAAAATTTTCAATTTTTGTGTGTGTGTTGTCCTTTGTAAAGTTTGGGAGATTAAATGGTGTGTGTGTGTGTGTGTGTGTGTGTGTGTGTGTGTGTGTGTGTGTTGAACCTTGCAGATTGTTTAACCATTTTGTCCACTGTTTCTTATGGGGGGGGCTGCTAAAAATACTGGAAATTGCACATGGAGTTATGAATTGGGGCTGCAAATCACATGCGGTTCATAGGCTTCTTATTGTTGCACTAAATATTGGCTTTTTAAAAAAAATATGTCACTTTGAATATTTCATTCAGGATCAGTAGCCTGTGGCTGTATGGAGTTCCCACCACCCAGCACTCCTTTAGCAATTCCCCAGCACTCAGAGTTTATACCATAGAAATGGTTGGCGTTGAACAGTTGGATTTAGCAGGACTTTCAGGGATGATTTTTAAAGATGGGAACAGGGGTAGTTTACATCTGGAAGACCTGACACACCTAAAATAGGACTGAAAATATTTGGCCATACATCTTCCAAATGATGTCATAGAAACACCAAATGACTTTCCTCAAAAGATTGGGATGCATAATTGTGCCTACCAATCAGTGGTAGAATTCAATTTTTTTTACTACCAGTTCTGTGGGCATAGCTATGCTGTTGGCCAATCAGAGGTGGTATTTTCCGGCTCTCTGAATTATCACTACCAGTTCTCCGGAACCTGTTGGAACTGGCTGATTACCACCTTCGCTATCTATCCCGCTCAAATGTTACCCATCTCTGATTTCCTAGAAACCATTTTTGGAAAATGCTCAGCACATATACCATTTCTGAATGGCAGTAAAACCCATGAAATGAAGGTGTAAAGCAGTACCACAGAAGTATGTGCTCACAACCATGCTTAGGATTGTTTTCTGTACTTGTCCATACTTAATTCCCTAAGTCAGTGATCCCCAACCTTTACAGCTTGGTGGACTGGCTGGGGGAACAGAAGGGCCACATGAGCAGCGGGCTGGTGTGCATATGCTGCTCCACCCCTGCAAGCGGCAGGCCGGTGTGCATGCACATGGCCCTGTTCCAAATAGACATGGTCCAGTAATGGGAATTGGGGAACCTTGTCCTAAGTATTTGTTCAAACTCGATTAAAGCTAATTCTGCCAATGAGGGAAAATTTAGTTAATTAGATTAGGAAAACAAGGTTTTTTTCAAGACCTTGAAGACCTTTCAAGACCTTCAACAACAGCAAATTGTTTTTCAATAGAACCTACAAAAGGCTAAAACCTTTGGTTCATGTTATAAAATTATATCCCACATTGAGAATATAGCAGTGATAAGTGCCTCAAGAAATTAAAACCAGGACCTAACATTGGCCAGCTGCAACAGTACATGACATATATTAAATAGGAATATTTTAAAATCTTAATATAGTAGTATGGTAGGACAAAAGTCATTGTGTAGGATCTAAATTGTGGACCTGGTGGGAGAATGTTGCAGAATTTTTTACATCTATTATCATCTCCAAAACTTTATGTAATTTCTGAAAGGATTTCAGTTACGCCTGTGGATCCTTGGGCTATTTCTAAGATAATGCTTGAGTTAATTATCAAGTTTTTAGTTGCTTTAGTTAATTTATCAAGTTTTGTTTTGTTATATAAAAAAAAAAAGTGTTACAGAATTGCAAAATCTGTAATGGATTGTTTCATTTTTATGGATGCTGTCAAAAGACCAGAATTCTCAATTATTCGCTCTAGGTTTATAACAACAGCAATTTATGTAATTTATGTACTTCTTACAATTGTTTTGGAAACTCACTTTTCATACCAAGCCTTGCATTAAGACTTTACAGTGTGTGTGTGTGTGTGTGTGTGTGTATGTGTGTGATGTGTGTATCAATCAATCAGTTAGTGTCCATGCATGCAGAGCAATGATTTACACTGAATGTTTTGGTAGAGATTTTAAGTCACCTATGTGCGTTTTCTGTGAGTGCAGCCTCTTAAAATAGCACTCAGAATTATGACCAAGAGTTAAATGCAATTCTTTAAAGGAGCAAATATAGTTCTTATTTTATCTTTCTTTACAAGACTGGATGCGTTACAAATTTGGGTGTGAATCAGCACAGGTGGTTAAATGGTATTTCAAGGATCTCTCTATTAAAACAGACTCATTCATAATAAACAACAAATTTATTTCCCAGGCCGAGGCCTTCTTCAAGACATTTTCACTTATCATACACAAGGCCCACCTGGGCCTCCTGGGCCTCCTGGTATTAGTAAAGTGTTTGCATCCTATGGCAACATCACAGCAGACCTCATGGATTTCTTCAAAGGTAACTAATCATCTTACTTTAGCCTTTTGTATACCATTTCCTTGTTTCTTTGTTTAAACTAAATCAGTATCTATATACCTAGAGTAGCATAACTGTGAATGGTAGAAGTAAAGGTTTGTTATAATCTTGATCTCTGGGCCCTTTTAAAAACAATACATGAAACAGTATCAGAGAAAACTTGAATAGCTTATTTTGATTCACCAGAGATCCTTGCCTGAAAGCACTAATGGCACTTAACTCATAATAAAAGTAGTTCATTTCTGAAATACTTGCATAAATAGCACTTATTTTACATTTATAAGCAGTATATATAGAAATGCTGAGTTTCATTTTTTTTCTACAGCTTATGGAACCATTCCAGGCCCACCTGGACCACGAGGACCGATGGGATACCCAGGACCTAAAGGTAATTGCCTCAATGGCAATCTTTAAGAAACAAGGTTGGCTTTCATATGATGCTGCACCATTCAAATAAACTAACAGGTTTGGAAAGTTAGGCTAGATAGACAATCTGTTTTTTAATCGATACTGCTAGGACGTACTGTAAGCAATCCAAGAGTTGGATAAATGACTCATCTAGTTGAACATGTAATCTCTTTTTTACCATATTGAAAGGAGTTTTTCTGAAAGACTATATTTTGCTTTTAAGTGTAAGTGGAGATCTGGAACAAAATGCTTTGTGGCTGGTGTGTTCCTATTCAGGATTTAAACCCACTTAATCATACATTTTTCTAGGTATTTCACTCTATATGACCCTTCAATTTTTGCTGGTGTTTGTTTTCCATATGTGCTTCATATTCTGCTCAGCATGTTCTGTTGTTGTTAGGATTTTTGAGGGAACCCTATGGATTAAAAAAAATAAAGTTTTTTGTTCTTCTGTAAACCTAAGAGTTTCCCTGAGAGTACCAGTACTTTGTGCTTGTTCCTTAGAAAGGCCTTTGTTGGCTTCAGTTTTGAGTTTATTTACCCTTAGATAAAACGGTAACATTTCTTTCAGTTTAAACTCAGTTGACTTTGCAGGTACTACTGGTTTGACCATAAGGGCCTTCACTTATGTTCTCTTTCTTATACTAAAAATCTAAAAATGAAACAAAACCACATACACCAAAAGTAAAGAAACTTCTACACCACAGGTATCAAATGCGATCGTGTCACATGACATCACGTGACATCACGTGACATATTGTGACTTTTTTCCTTTTGCAGAACCGGCTGGGTGTGGCCTGCCCATAATGCATCTGTTCCGTGGGCCGCCAGTTTGACAGCCCTGTTCTACAGAAATATGAAAGAATTTTTTCCTGAATTTAATTTTGTTTAAATAATAATCTGTTGCTTACTAACACTAAAAATTGGTTCATTCTGGCTGTTTGAAGGTAGGCAGGTATTATCAATGAAATGCTGATAATCTCATGCATAAAGTATATGATTTGCATAATTGAAAACTGCTGAAAAGTTTGGCAGCAGAAAGGGAAACAAGTGAAACATTTCCCAGTCTTCTTTTTTTTTAATTGAAAGGTTTTACAGATACATTTTCAAATTTTCATCCCACCCATAACCCCCCTCCC
>JANHFR010001568.1:52789-68257 GCA_032468015.1 Mimophis mahfalensis | reverse complement strand
TAATTAATTAATTAATTATTTCTATTTATTTATTTCTATTTATTTCTATATTATTTATTTCTCCAAAGACTCAGGGCGGCTTACAACACATTTATAGCAATTGCATAAGAGAATATTTAGTATATAAGAGATGTTTAAAAAATGAGAGAATTAACTTTAGAATTGAGGAGTATAAAAAAAAGAGAGATTTACAATTGGTGAGTGTAAAACCCAAATGGCTCTGTTTGCAAGAGAATTGTGTATTCAACGGAAAAAACAATAACAATTTTGGGGAAAAAAAGCGTGCAAAACAAATTTAATGTGAAACATTTTAACTCAAAATGCCCACTTTTAGTTGGAAAGAATTGCTTCAAGCCTGAAGTGGTTGTTCTGCCTTTCTAGAAAGTGTACTGACCTTACTGGAATTATTGTCTGCTCAAAATTGCTCTTTTCTTAATTCAAAACATGTTGCCCTAAGTCTGGAACACCTCCAATATGGTAGGATCAACACCAGAATACTTTCCTTGAGGGCAGGACAGCTATCGTCAAACCCTAAAATAGCTTTCAGAGATTTGGAATGAAAATGTTTTGTACATCTTTACTTCTGAAGTTTCATTAGTTTTTTAAACTTTTTTTTTCAATGATTAGACAGACTTAATGAAACAACATGACAGGTTTCTATCATCCACAATGTTGGTTTAATTATGTAAATAAGTTGGCTGTTATTTGGCAAGCAGTGAAGTCAAAAATTTTCACTGGGCAAATGCTGCTGTAATTTCTCCAGAGAACCTAAATTTAAATCAAATGACTTGTGGATATGTTATTCTATTAAAAGAAAAAAATCAACAAATAAAAACATTTTATCTGCTACAATAATATAAGTTATTAATTAAGATAATATTAATAATAATGGTAAATGCAATTCCATTAAACTTTGGGAAAATTAATAAGTTTGGTTAATTTCAGTAAAAGGCCCAACAATCTATAATTCAACAATCAAACATGGGACATAATCTTTATATGTCTCAGAATACATTAAACATAATATATTCATTTGGATGATATGTGGTGTGAACGTTGAATATGATGTACTTACTAGCTGACAACATGCATTATATGCCTACATTCTTTAAGAATTTATCTCTTCAAATTTTTTCTATTGGAATTTGTTCTATTTCTAAATAGAAAAGAATCATGCAGCTTGGCCTCTGTATTTCTTTAATTAGATGAAATTAAGCCAGGACATGACTAATGAATAGAACAGAGTATGTTTTCTTTGAGTTACTGAGGTCAGCAAATCTGACTTGCCTTAATAATCAGCTATCAGTTATGCTTTGTTTTCTTCTTTCTCCCTACTTTAGTTTCTTTCAGACTAGTTAAGCAAATCCTGTTTTTTGGAAACATAAATAGTATTAATCTTTCTAAGTGGAAGAAGAGAAAGAAAGATCCAATTTTTCTCAGGAGAAAAGGGAGAATAAAATCACCAATGCACAAACAGTGCCATGCCATAACATTGTTAATTGTTGTCCTCCAGAAAATGATTGTGCTCATTAAGACTTAATGTTATATATAAACAGATCATTATAATTTATTTAACAAATCATCATTAAGAAAATCCTAAATTATAGTTAGGTGAAAATTCAATCATTCACATGGCAATGGGACAGGTATTATTCAAGCTATCAAAACTGGTGTTTGACATTGTGTTGCCCTTCTTTCATATTTCTCACACATCCAATTGCAGCATGACACCTAAGTTCACAACAAAATATGAAAGAGTGATTGAATTTTATCTTTCTACTTTGGCTGCCACAGCCTGGGCATTCTAGCCTAAATCTGACATTGAAGACAATATTTTTCTTTGTACTTATGCACAGATAACAATTCTACAAAATGATTCTTCATCAACAGCCAGCAGCCAGTTTACATTATTTTGAAATGTTTAAAATGTTCACAATTTCCAGTAGATGCAGCAAATTTGTCTCTAAAAATGTATTTTTAAAAACTGCAGATTGCATGGAGGCAATGTTAAAATTTAATACACAGTTACCTTTTCTCCATTAAAGCATCTAGTTGTGAACAAAAGCAAACACTTACCCAAAGATTATTTTCATAATAAAAAGCATCTAGTAATTTGACAATATTAGGATGATCACAAGATGCTAAAATATCAATTTCAACCATGTAGTCTTCAAGTTCTTCTTCGGATTTAGTATCAATGACCTTCGCAGCAGCAAGGACTTTTGTTTCTTTGTTCTGAGCCTGCAGAAAACATTAAGGTTGATTGTTTTATTCATTTCTACTGTGGGCATTTTATCCAAGTGTTCTACCATGTTCTGGATATTTTGTAAATACATACTAAAGTTGGCACAATCTTACTGAAAAGTCTTAGCTAAGGCAGAAAGCAGAACACATCTGCGTTGTCTAGATCAGGGGTGTCAAACTGGATTTCTTCAAGGGCCTGATCAGCACTGTACTTCTCTGCAGGCCAGCCAGGCAGGGGGGAGACAGGACGGATGCCTCTGGCCAAAACAGGCTGTGGGTGGGACTGCTTGTGACCCCCGCCCCCACACCCCAATTTGGCCAGCAGAGTGCTGCAGGAGGCTATCCAGGGCAAAAATGGGGCACACGGGGTGCATGGCCCCCTGTGCCCCATTTTCACTGGCAGAGTGCTATAGGCCATCCAGGCTAAAAAAGGGGGCACGGGGAGCCACGTGTGACACCACCCCCCCCCCGCACCCTGTTTTGGCTCCCAGAGGCACTGTGGGCCAGTCCTTTGTTATTTCCAGGTTGGTCCCATGGGCCAGATTTAAGTACCCTGTGAGCTGGATCCGGTCTACGGGCCTTGAGTTTGACAGTCTAGATAGTATTATAATCTGCCTATTTCTTCCAAGTATCAATAGTAAGGCTTATTCCATTTCCAAATTAATTGGGAAACAAAAACGTACAAAACACAAAGCACATGAAAACAGTCTACATAGGAATTCTGTGCATGTAAAAAACATGTGATTTACCACTATGCAATGGTTTCTTTGCAGGACTAAACATTTCAACTTTGCTAAAGATTTCTGAGAATTCAAGATTATGTACTGTATTCAGGTCAGGCTCTTCATACTTTAGGAGAGCTCTAATGCTTATTAAACTACTGTAGCATACTTCAAAACGTATGTAGTATACTTATTAAAATAAACAACATATAGAAATTGTATTTTGTACCCAAAAGAAAATTACTTCTATTCCTTTAGGATTGGTCAGGAGAAAGAGGTTCAGAAAGTCTGAATATTGATTGCACCACTGTATAAATAGAATTCACGTGTGACATATAGTTGTAACTGGATTCTTTTGCAATAGCCTTTTTCCTATAATAAATCTATGTTCTCAAAAAATATTCTTGTAGTATTTTACCTTTAATTTAAAGAACTCTGACAAGTTTCATATAACTCTTAATATTCCAATGCTATACATATATATAGGGCACGGGGAGCCACGTGTGACCCCCCTGCACCCTGTTTTGGCTCCCAGAGGCACTGTGGGCCAGTCCTTTGTTATTTTCAGGCTGGTCCCACAGGCCAGATTTAAGTACCTGGATCCAGCAGCCTGGATCCGGTCTACGGGCCTTGAGTTTGACAGGTGTTGGTTATTACCTATAAAGCCTTACATGGCTTAGGCTGGGTTATTTGTGAGACCGTCTCCTACCGTACACCTCCCTGTGACTGGTAAGATCCCACAGGGTCGGCCTCCTCTGGGTTCTGTCAGCTAAACAGTGCCAGCTGGCGGGCCCACAGGGAAGAGCCTTTTCTGTGGCTGTCCTGGCTCTCTGGAATCAGCTACCTCCTGAGGTCCGGACCATCCCCACCCTGATGGCCTTCATAAAAGCAGTAAAAACTTGGCTTTTCAAGCAGGGTTGGGGCCGTTGATCTCCCTATCATGATCCACTGAGATCCGGCCTAAATAGTATGTGTGAATTTTTAACTGTTTTAACTTTTTAAATTTTTTTTATTTGGAATTGTTTGTATCTTTCACCCAGAATCCTTCGGGAATTGGGTGGCATACAAATTTAATAAATAAATAATCTGCATGCAGTCACTCACTGTTGTCTGCACAAAACAGATTCCTCTCAAAAAAATTTAAATGCTGCAAAGCTGATATCAGAAATAATAATCTATATAAATAATGGGGAGCATGTGAGCTTCTAGGATCCATGTTCAGGAAGGGAGCTGGGGGTATGTATTGAAAACTATCACCCAACAATGTTCTTTCTCAAAATTATCAATAATGACAATGGTATTCAATAATAATTACTATATATTATTACTATATATTATTCTGTATATTTATTATTCTTCCCTCCCTTGAGGAAGGGCACATATTAGGTGGTGTGCAGTATATGCACTCCTATGTCAGGATAACTTTTATAAATCTAGTAAAGGAAACAGAATTCCCAAAATGTATGCTTGCATTAGCTGCATTTTTAATTATCTGATGCACATTTTAATCTTATCATAACAAGCTTACATAGCTATCCCTGAAAGTTTAATAACTTTTATGTCTCTTTATTCTTCCAAAATCTTTTGCCTACCAATTAAACATAGCAATCTTTAATTCTATCATTCTTAATAGTATTTCTAAAAAAGACTTAAAACTTAATACTTAAATTGGTTATTTGATTTTTCCACCAGAGTTTCACTGGACTCAACTGTTACAATGTCACAGTAAAAACAACAATAGAATTAAAACATGCAGTCCAAATTGCAAAGGCAAAACTAAAGTTGGAGAGAAAAATAATTACAAGAGACGTAGGTGAATGTTACTGAATGGCTATATTAACATTTTTTAACTTTTAACAATCGCCTGAAAGCTATCAGGGGAGACCAGTCTCATCTCAATAGACAGCCCATTCCATAGTGGCCCATTCCATAGTGGCACAGTTGGCACTGCTGCGGAGAAACAGTAACTTGTAGATTATCTACCATGATATTCTAAAAATCTGGAACAACGTGAAGGCCTCCCTACAGTATATGATCTAACAGGATGGGACTAATGTACTTGAAGAAGGCCAGAACTTTAAATTGTACTAGGAACTGAACTGTACCTTGTACAAAGCTTGCCTTATAGCTGTAATACGCTCCCAATAACAAGAACCAGCAGATATTGATTTCCATATTCTACCTAACTGAAATTACCATGTAATCTTTAAAAGTAGCTCCATATAAAATCATTGTAGCAGCAAAAAATAACAATGCCATCAAAATATAAACCCAATGTACAAACAAAACTTTATCTTGTTTAGGTTCAGTCTAAGCCAATTTTCTCTCCTTCAGACCATCATAGTCACCAGGCACTGGGATAGAACATCAACAGCATGCTAGTGAAATAGTTGGGCATAATCAGGATACTGATGATACCATAATCCTGAATTGCTGGATGAACTGCAGTAATTTAATACAGATGTTAAAAAACAGGAGGGGACAAGGATTGAACCCTGTGGTACCTCTTAAATTAGGACCCATCAGACTGACTTCTCCCTCTCTACAACATATTAAAACTGTTCACAGAGGAGGAAGAAGCAGCACTGCAAAAAGATAACCCTGGGTTGTTGTTTTTTTGCTAATCTAGAATCAACTTTAGACTATAGGGATTTTCAAAGTAATTTTAGAAATTCATGGCACCAATCCATAACTTTGTTCTTAAAATATTACATATACTCAATATAACTTACTAGGGCAATAAAAGAAGAAACAGTAGATTAAAATCCATTATCCTTTAATTCATTCATCAATTATTGGAAATGGAAAGCTACAATCTATGTAATTCAGAATTATCAGTCTGTCTATCAATTATCAATATAGTGAGGATTACCTAATTTTGATGGAGGTGATAGCGTTTAACAGTATTGTTCTGATGAATTGGATTGACATGGATGGTACCCAGGGCCAGCTCTGTTCACATATGGCATATTGTAAATATGTACTGTAAAAAATATGTATTGTAAAAAATAATAAAAAATATATTTTAAAAAAGAGACCACTCCCCTATGAAGGCCTAGGGATGTGGTGATGTTACAGCCGCAAAAAAAATAAAAAATAAAAAAATTATCAGTCTGCATGGAAGTCTACCTGCCTGCATAATTTTATATATAGCTTTAAAAACCCTACCTCTTCTTTTCAACATATTATTCAGAGACTGCTTCCTAGATTAGCTTATGTACATTAATAAAAAATAAAAACAATTTTCAGTTTGAGGTTTGTAATCTCAGAAGAGAAACCATTTTAAAAGTCTGCTCTAGCAGGATAATTATCAGTTCCTATTCATAGGACCATTACTAACTGCTTTCTTGAAAGATTCCCAAAAGAAAGAAGTTCCTACCATGTTCTTGTTTTTTAGGACTCCCTCTCATTTATATAGCCATGCTTCTTAATCTTATGATTCTAGATGGTTCAATGAAAAACATAAAAACATGATTTAGCAAGCATAACAAAGCTGATATCCCTAAAAAAATTATAATCCAACCTAACCCTACAGGTGGGACTTCCACTAACAGCCTGTCTGCAGAGCCTGAGGCAAAAGCTAAGTCTTCAAAGTTTTCCAGATGGCTTACATAGTCAAGACTATCCAGACCTCTGGGGAATGTTCCATATAACTAAAGGTGCTATGACAGACAAGACATGCTTATTTTTTTTTTAAATCCCATTTATATCTCGCCCTTCTCCGAAGACTCAGAGCGGCTTACAATATGCTCAGCAACAGCCCTCATTCCATGCATATGCCTGCTCATTAGGGCTCTCGCTCCCTTCCCCCAGCGGCATTTTACAAAGTCAACTTATTGCCCCCAACAGTCTGGGTCCTCATTTTACCTACCTCAAAAGGATGGAAGGCTGAGTCAACCTTGAGCCTGGTGGGACTCGAACCTGCACTAATTGCAGGCAGCTGGTAGTACTTTAGGAGACATTAGCTCCATGAACCACCGAGGCTCTTATTGGGTTGCATTAGATGGCACTGTTTCAAAGAAAAGATGAGGAATAAGCCCATCATGTTAGATGAAGTGGAACAGTTAAATATAATAAGGGATTGACAGTTCCTGAAAACCTGGACCAGTACCATGTAGACCTTCATAGGTGTTAAACAATACCTTAAATTAAACCTGGAAGCCTTGCATCCCACAAAGCAAAGGTGTTAAGAGTAAAAAAAACCCCTGTAACTAGCGTTATCAATTTGCATCCAAAACTCCCTGCACTTGTGTGTTCTGGAACACAAATTCTAAATTGGTGTTCAATGGCAGGCCCATTTAAAGCACACTGCAATAATTCAACAAGGAAGTAAGGCCTGTGTTCCAGAAGCACAACTGATGCATTAGATTTAAATTGTGCAAGGGCCCTCTTGGCCATGTCTGTCACCTGCTCATCAACTGGGAACTGTAAGTCTAGGAGTACCCCCAGGACTGAAGCGTACAACTGAGTATCATCAATGTATTGATGGTGCTAATCCCAAAATGACAATAACCTCACCAAGTAGTTATATGTAAATACTAAATAGGAAAGTTATAGGGTTGCAATTTGGGCACCTTGTATTGTAATATTTAATAATGACTGTAATATTTGTAAGTCACTTTGACAGGATATGTAACCTGCAAGATGTTACGGTGGCCAATCATTCTAAAGTTTGTTTCACAATGTGCAAAAAGGTATTCTTTTCTTACGTGTTAAACAATCATTCCTGCAAAACAGTAACTCACAACGTGCAAAGTCCCAGGATAAATTTTATCATTGCATCTACAGATATGGGGGACTGCTTTTGAAACAATTGACTCAACCTTCCAGAGGATCAGAGGATTTGAAAATGCTATCATGCTTTATGAAACACCCTTTCCAAGTGTTTTGGAAAGCTTGTCTTTCTGTCTAGACTATCCAGGCTCTTTTCTTCCATTGTTACGTTAATTCTTTTCTAATTCATTATTTATTTATTCATTTTTTTTTCAAATGAATGAAATTCAAGAAACTAAGAATAAATTATAAGAGAAGATAATTTTCCCCCCCAAAAGTTTTGCTTCCTGAGCTCCTATATACTTTTAGAATATATTACTACTCCTAAACATTCGGTTCAAAGGAAACCATAGCATCACTGGATAATGAATTTTTTCCAAAGGATTTACTTCCTGAAAAATTTTGGTGAAAGGCCCCTTCATACTGAACACAAATATGATTTCAGAATCACTGTATCATCTAGGAATCTTGAAAAATATATTAAATTTTAATGACTATATTTAACTGTATAATGCTTCTGACGTGAATGACTTCAATGGGGCCAACAGTATTTTGCTGCTCAGAGTCTGATAGTATCTCGCTGCAGTACCCAACAATAGTCAGTGAGCACTGATGGATTCCAGTTGCCCTGATGCCATTTTTTCCATTGTGTAGGAGGACTGGTGAAGGAGAAAGAGGGATCAGCCTAGAATCACCAGGGGCAGAAATGAATTAACCAAGCCTCCTTGACTTCTGTTTACTCTTATCTAATTCTAATGCTAATCAAATGTTGACCCTTAGTTGAGAAGATTTCTGTGCCTAGGCTTTCATCAATAAATCAGTTAAATTGAACCTTCAGGTGTGGGTCTGGTCTTTCATGCCTGACAACTATGGCAATTTTCTGGTGAAACCATGTTCATCACTGACTGTACCTAGATTTTTGGAAAGGAAGTCCAAGTGTGAATACAAAAACTGAATCTTTAGTGACATGTTACACTTTATGGTCCTGTATGCTGTAAGAAATTTGCCAACCATGACAAATTTCTGAATATAGTTTGGTGCTCTGTAGTTGCCAAGAAAATTATCAACATTTTTGAATCTTTCCAGGTGATTTTGTCTGGCTCCACTAACAGATCTTCAAATAGTGTGTTGATCTGTGGACCAACAAAAATGTCTTCCTCAGTCTTGGCATTAATTTTTCTTGGAAATATCTGTCCCAAGTAACATAAAACTTCATTTTCCTTGTTCATTATTTCCATAAATTTTTTATCAGTCTTGAGTTTTATGTGAAGCAGAGGCAAAAATTTGTTGGGTTAATAAGTGATTCATGTGGCACATTTTTCTGTCCTGGAAATAAATTCTGTCATAGTGACCATTTCTTTTAATGTTATTTAACTCTCTGGAATGGCTGTCTCACTTGCATATGTAATATACAAGCATATACATACTTGGTATATCCAGGCATCAGAGCCACGACTTTTATAGGACTCTATAGAATATTTTACAACATCCAGTTGTACTGGATGTGCTTCAACAACAATTCCATGTTTTCATGTGTTTCTTCTATATTGGCAGCATAGTCAACAGATATAAAAGAGTGTATATTGTCATTGTGTAAAAACAGAAGATTTCTATAAAACAATCCGTGATAGGTTAAATTACAAATTATTCTCACTATTAGTAATCAAAAATCTATAAGATACATCCAAGTGCTCAGGAAGAAAAATCTTTGCAACCAAAAATGAAAGTTCCTTCTGGAATGGAAGTATAAGCCACTGTCATAAAGCTACTCTTCCTTTGTCTGTTAGATGGGATTAGATTGGTCTCTTGCTTACCATTTATTTTCCATGAAAGTTAAGAGAAGCAAGCTTCCAGTCCCCATTCACTCCATTGCCAATGTAAAGATATAGCAAGTATGTTTCTTCTTAGCTCTGCAGAGCAGAACCATGATAACACATAAAAATAAATTCAATGACATTTCTCTGTCATCAACAAAATTAGAATGTTTATTTCTGGCCATATCATGCAACCTTAACATTTCTACACATAGCCCATAGATATTAGCACATGCAACTCAAAAGTTAGAATACCTACTAATTCAGATAGGGTATCCTTTATCTACAAACAATATGCATCTCCTCAAAGACCAGCATATTTATTGAAGTATATTCTTTCATGCATTACAATGCTCTTTGTCAGATGCAACTTATCTGCTTTGTATCATCTATCACAGTTAATGGCCTTTGTAACTAAACAGTTTATTCTTAAATGCTAGCTGACAAATAAAACTATAGCAATTCAAAGTTGTTAGTTCTGAAGAAAAAAATCACTGAAGATTCTGTAACTCTATAGCAAATATTTATCATACAAACTTCATGCTTGTAACATGATCAAGAATAGTATTTCTTATTCTAATGAAACTATTATAAAACAAACTCAAGTTTTGGCACAAATAGTGTTCTTTCTATTTATAAAAGTTCATTCTGCTGCAGTTTTAGTTTAACTTTTGTACATGCAATCGTTTTTGGTCATAACAAAAAGATATTACACGTATATGTCACAAAAATGAAATATTTTAGCTAAGAAAAAGACAATATAAAAATATAGTATACAGTACTAAAAATACAGCATTCTTACAGCTGTAAGAATAAGTAAAATGACAAGGCTAACTATAAAGCTGTAAACAAAAACAGATACATTAAACTAGATCAAACTATTCTTTTATTTGCCACCTATGATCAGCAATTTCCATGATTTCAACAGGTTATTATCATACAGAGAAAAAGAAGCCAAAGCAGAATCTTTTCTAAATAAAAAGTATTTTTAGTGTAATATATTTTATTTGCCATCATTTTGACATAAACAAACATTTTTGTTTATTTAGTTTACTACTGCTGCTACTTGTGTTCAGTTAGTCAATCCACTATGAACTGTTTTGAACAGCCTCCATGTTATTATTAAATGGGCTTTAGAATGGCAACTTGACTTCACCCCTTTCTTGTCCTAAATGGATCTTACCAGAACTACAGAGTGACTTTTACGGATAGTTAGCAATGGGCAAGAGTACATAATAAAGGAGAATGAGGGAACCGTTTCGTGCAATTTCTTTAATTTTATTATATGGAATAAAAAATTATATATAAAAAATAAAAATTATATATCACTCCAGACTGATGGAAATATTGCCATAAATATAGTATAACCTCAATTAAACATATTAAGAAAAAAATCCAATTATTCTATCAATATTGCAGAATATCACAAGTTCCAAAAGATGAATTCTCATAGTCAGGGAACTGCCCTTAAAATTCTTGCCTGGGAATGTATCCAGTATAAAACTGAACTGGAAGGAAGCAAAAAGTCCTTCCCAGGAGAGAAGTCAATTGAAGCAAAAGGTAAAGATGCAAAGTACACATATTGCTTCCTCCTTTTTAAATAAATGTTTGAGGTAGATAAAATTTAATTTATTCCTTGAAAAAGATGACTGCTGCATAAAAGAATGGGTGGAACCAGCATGTATGTGTGAGCTGACACACAGAATGTATTCAAATATGAAAAGAAGACCTCAGATTATTCAATATGAGCCTGAAATATAAATGACTAATATAAGAATACAAGAATCAACTTGCCTACCGTGCCTGCTTGATTTGTGGAATTAAAAACAAAAGCAACAATTGCATTCATTGGATTGAATCACAGAGCTATAAATATTGCCACACCACAAAGTTATAGTCACTGTAATTCAAAATCTCCATTTGTAATTCAAATCTAAGATTAGACATTGACAGTGAGCAGCTTTATGACTGACGTGCACAAACTGCTGTCCAAATAAGACTGAAATAGGAAGAAAATCACCAGCATAAAGAATGAAATCACAAAGCTATCATACATATTTAATACATGTAGAGCAACGCGCTCTACATGGGGCTGCCCTTGGGGACCACACGAAGGCTTCAACTGGTGCAGAGTGCAGCCGCGCAAGTGGTAATGGGAGCTTCCCAATACTCCCATGTAATACCTCTACTCCGCGAACTGCATTGGCTTCCGGTTGCCCTTTGTGTGAGATTCAGGGTGCTGGTTATTACCTATAAAGCCCTGAATGGCTTGGGGCTGGAGTATTTGAGGGGACACCTACTACCACAGTCATCTTCCCACCGCCCGGTTCAGTTCCATAGGGAGGGTCTTCTCCGGGTGCCACCGGTGGGGGAGTGCTGGTGGGTGACACCAAGAGAGAGGGCGTTTTCCATGAGGGCGTCCGCCCTGTGGAACTCATTACCAACTGAGCTTCGGATGGCGCCCGACCTCCAGACTTTCCGCAGGGAGTTAAAAACCCTGCTATTCACATCTGCTGGCCTGGACTAAGGGATTTTTAATTATTTAAATTTTAATTTATTTATTTATGAGGGCTTGTTTTTAATATATAGTTTTAATTGTATTTTATGTTTTAATATCCTGTAAACCACCCTGAGTCCTTCAGGAGAAGGGCGGTATAAAAATTCAAATAAATAAATAAATAAATAAAAATTATTAAAAGTAGACTATTTGAAGCAAATTTCCTAGCAATGCCTGCCAGCTTAAGAGACTCTTCCTGAAAAATATGGCTTGGGCTCTAAGCTACACTAACTCAATCAACACTCAATGGTCCATTAGCCATTACATCTTCAGTCCCTTTCACCAAGAAAGGGAGTCCCTCAGTTTTCTAATGGGCTGAGAAGCCTGAGGGATTGGATTGAAATATTTCCTTATATTAAGTGAATATTGTTCTGTTTAAAAGTTGCCATATTTTTAAGATGTTGACAATATATATAAATATAATTAATAAATAAATAAATAAATAAATAAATAAATAAATAAAATCCAAACAGTGGAAAAAGTTTCATGTTTATTTTTTTAAAAAACTGTCAGTTTAACATTATCTTCCCTTAATAGATTTTTAAAAAAATATTTATTATAGAAAATGCTTAGTAAAGTTAAAAAAAAACCCTATACTAGTCATAGCACAGATGGGCCATTTGAAGTTTTAGTCACTAATCAAGTCAGCTAATTAGTAACAGTAAATAAATTACTAGCTTCTTACTGATATTAATGGATGAAAATAAAACAGCTTAGTATTACTAACTGGCAATCACAAGATCAAATGATTGGTAGGGTGAAACTGCTGGGTTATGAATGGTTATGGAAACAGGAAAAGTAACAAGATACAGAAGCCATGTATATAAATAGCCATTTATAGCACTTAAAGTAGCCCATTAATTCATGGAATTCAAGTATTTGATGTGTAATAGCTAATCTCTGTTCATATCATCAATGACCCAATTATGAATCTAACATTTTAGGATTATACAGGAACATATGAGGAAAGCCTTTCTCACATCATTAATTAGTCTATTCTGAATAAACTTCATTTCCCACACTTTGAAGAAAAGGAACAGTATTTTTTATCATATAATTACTTAAAAGCATTTGGTCTTGATACAATTCCTATGTTAAGATATTTTCACCACCCTGTAGAAAACAGCTGTGTAAGATTCCAAAAACAAATAATTATCGAAGTCATAATCTTTTTAGAATTTGTTTTCTAAATATATTTTCAATATCAAACTGAAGCCTTTAGAGTGATGGAAGTAATGAACTGTATGAAAAATCAAAATCACCACTTAATTGAAATGAGAGCACTTTTCTTTATCTATAGACAACACTACACATCTATTTTTAATGAGCATAGGCAGTAGAAAAATAGACAAAAAATAACTTTACAATATGTAAGGAGAATGGGACTATGTTCCAAGAACTTTTTTCAGTTTGTTTATTCTAAGCAGCAATTAAAAATGGACGTATCACTAATTTTGATAGCTATTACATCCAAGGGAAATTCATCATTTTTAGTATATCATGCTAGCCCAACATTCATCATCATTCTATGGATTCTGATTTTTTATGATGTTAAATTCATATGTAACAGGGCCTAGAAAAATACAATTTACCAAACAGCATCAAATCAGGAATACTGCTTACCTTAAATACTTTGCCAAAAGCACCATCACCCAATTCTCCTATAATTTCCCAAAAATCCTCTGGATTCAAATCTCTCTTGACATGCTCATACTGTTTCTTTTTCTTTTCACCTCCCAACTTGAAGATCTTGCGGAAGTTAAAAAAGGACATATTTGCCCTTTATAGTTCAAAAACTATTTTTAAACGCTTCAGAAAAAAAATCTAGAAGTTATTTTGTCCACTGTTATGGTCTAAAAGAAAAATAATACAAAACTGTAACCAGGGTGCTATGCGTCAGCAATGATGCTAAGAAAGAGGCAGATAGGGACGATTTGCAGTCTAGATTTTCAATTTGGCACACAATAAGCCAGCATCAACCAGAGCAAGTAACTGCTAACCACATGCAGTTTCCCACAAGTTTATCGCTGTAGGTTTAGCAACCTAATAATCATATAATTCGCACTAAGTTCTTCTAATCACTCAATGGATATGACCAGGTTCCAGACACTATCTCCAAAGTTGTTGGTTGTACAAACAAGCTGAAAGTTGAGTGACCCAAAAATAAATTAAAATGCCCACTTGATTCTTTCCGATGAAGGATCCAATATTAAATGGCGAGCATGTGTGCAAAAAAAGCAGGCAGCTGTATTCAAGTCCTGCCCCTCCTTATATTCAACAGCTCAGACTGCTAACATCCCGTCAGATGCAACTCCTCTTTCCTTCGGTGGTTAAAAACTTCAGCAATCCAGGAGAACGGAAAATGCGCATCTTCTCTCTTACCCTAGACACGACAGACTTGCCTTCAAGAGAGCATTTTGTCTATTGGGAGAAAGGCAAGGGACAAAAAATTAAGTGGCATAATAATATATTCCTCAACCATTTTTAAAATTTCTCCCCCCCCCCGCCCATCAAACCGTATCCTTATTAAAAATGAAACGAAAAGTTATTATTCCCTATGAAAAAACACGTATGAAAAAACCACCTCCACCCCCCACTCCTCATTTACCACCACCCTCCTTTTTTTTTCGTTGGAGAAAGATGGCAGAAAAATAGGTTGGGAGCAAAAAGATTTTTTCTAGAAAAAGCAGCGACTCTCAATGGTGACAGCTGCTGGCCTTTTCCAACAAAAGAGGGGAGGAGGGAAAGGCAGGAATGAGAAGCTCACCAGCCGAGACGGATTCTCGTCTCCCCCGCCGCAGGAGAGGCGATGGGCAGAATGACGCCCGCCGCCTTAAGTGTTCTTACTTCCTGTCCCTTTCCCCTCCCTCTCTCAGACAAGGGGGGAGGAGCGCACAGGAAGGAAGCTCGGTGGTCTCGCTTCCTTTGCCTCCCCCTCCCTTGCTCTTGTTCTCTCAACCGCCGCCCTGCGCGCGCCCGCATGCAACATAAACTCCTTTGGAGTCTCTTCCAGCCCTTTCGCCCACACCCCACGCGGCGCCGCCTCCGCCACCTCTCTCATACCGAGCTACGCAGGCGCTCTGACGCTCCAGTTCTCTCGAAGGCGTCTTTCCACAAGCTTTTTATCCTTTCGCCTAACTCCCTCCCTCGATTCTAACCACCGGATATTACCACGAACAAAAGGCGGGACAGAAAGGCCAAAGGATGAAATCTCTTCCGGTTTCTTTGCGCTCGCTCGCCCTGTCCGACACCGTGCCGCCTCCGTGAGCAAGCCAATGAGAGCGCCGCCGGTCTCTCTGGCGGGTAAGGCCGGCCGGGTTTAGAATTGAGGTCAGAGGAGGGCGGGGGGGGGGGGATG
>JANHFR010001568.1:16415-32739 GCA_032468015.1 Mimophis mahfalensis | reverse complement strand
ACGGAGATGTCTTTGGACAGCGCTGGCTCTTCGGCTTGGAAACAGAGATGAGCACTGCCCCCTAGAGTTGAGAACGATTAGGACATATGTGCGAGGGGAACCTTTACATATATGTGTGTGTGTGTGTGTGTGTGTGTGTGTGTGTGTATAAGTAGAGTACTACTTATATTTCTGAGTTACAAATGTGGGTATGTTGAGTAGCAGTTTAGCAACGCATGATCTATCTTTCAGTATTCCAGATGTAACAAAGTTATTGCTAGTAAATCAGAGACTGCAAGTAATGCACAACTTATTCAATAGCACCTATCTACTAACTAGGGGGGGGGGGGGGACAGATTCTGAGTGAACTGTTTTATGGGAGCAAGAGGAAAGATGTCTGCTTTAGGCACTGGAATTCCCTCTTTTCTTGTCTTTCAGCCAGTAGGTGAAGGCTTGTTCATTCCTGTTTTTTCATTTAAATTGTGAAATGGATTTAGCTGGTGAGGAAATAAATTGTGGAGATTCTTTGTAATATACTGGTACCTGTATTAATTCTATTGAATTTTTAATTTATCTATATTTATCTGAAACATCTATACTCCATTCTTTAGTCCACAAGGCCCACTGAAAAGTTTACATAGTGGGAAGAAAGCAAACCTAAATCAAATAGTTCCTGACCACAGGAAAAAAAAATACAACATGAAAGAGGAAAAAAGAATGGGAAGGGCAGAAAAGCACAAGCTCAGGCATCTAAGCTTCTCCTATAAACCATAAAATTATGGTTGCATGCAACTTAGGGAGAGGATGAGCTTATTCCCATCTCATTTTCTGATGCAAAGACTGATAAAATGACTGCCACTTGAATTAAGCTTTTTCATTGCTGATTTTAGAGAATCTCCTACAAGTAACTGGCCTATGCTGCAGGCCATTGTGGAGATTTACACAGGGCTGGAAAGCCACTGGCCCATCAGAAATTGCTGAACTTCAGCTCCCTCCAAACCCAGCTAGTTTATGGGATGTTAGGCATTTTAATTCAGCAATATCTACCTGCAGGGCTAGATTTTCCATCTCAGCCAAATAAATGGCTTATGATCATTGGAAAAGATCATCCAACTTTTTGGCACCCACTAGCTTGTGGCTCTTGAATTCTCTCATGTCATGGGTAAATCTTCTGGATATGTATTTGGACATTCATTTATTTGATTTCTATACCTGCCCATCTCAGCAACCAACTCTGGTTTCTGCTTCATGGGTTCATTTGGAGTAGAAGACCTGGTCTGCACTCCAAATGATCCCTGGTCTGCAATTGCATGAGCAGCAACCTCTGTCATGAAAAATACCTGTAACAACCGGTAACATCATTCTAGCCTGTCTCATGAGGTGGGTTTCTTTTAAATTGCATAAAGCGAGAACCCGGGCGGTTCCGGCCCTCTTTTCTGCCACACAGCCGCCGTCTCCCTTTTTCTGTTGTCGCCTGGAAGCTTGAGGAAGGGGCCGGGGGTGGTGGTGTGCGACTCGGGCGAGCGAGGAGAAGAAGCGAGCGCCTGAAACGCCAGCCTCTTTCCTCCTCCTGCCCATGCCAAAGCTTCGCCGCCGACTAGCCGCTCTAAGTGGCCGCCGCCCATCTCAGCTTCCCTCCGGCTTTGGGCGTGGAGAGGTGTTGGCCCCCTCCCCGTTCCGCTCTCCTGCCGCCTCCTCCTCCCCTGCAGTCGGCAAAGAGCCGGCCCTCCTGCACAGCCAGCCCCTCCCCACAGCCCCTCGCCTCGCTGAGAAGACGACAGCAGCGGGAATCCGAGGAAGGCTGGGGAAGGGAGCAGCGCGCGCGCTCGTTCGCTTGCTCGCCTCTCCACCCAAATCAGCCCCGCCGTATCTTCTGCCGGCCTGCACGTTTCCTCCCTTTCCGCCCACCCCGCCCCCACCTCCCTCAGGCCGGCTGCAGGAGCAGTCGGGGCAGCAGCGGGAAGCATTGTCAAAGATCAGCCGCTGTCAGACAAGGAGCTGGGGCCGAGGACAACTGCTCGGCGGCGACTCACTCCGGTGTAGGGAGGGAGGAAGCAAGAGGAGGGGAAAGAGGTAGGTAGATAGGCAGGCAGGCAGAGAGAGCAAATAAGGGAAGCGGACGCGCACACACAGACATAATATATACACACACACACACGCAGCACGCGAGATCTGTGTAAGGGGTGTGCAGAACTTGATCCTCTCCCAGAGCTGAGCTCCTCCCCGCCGCCCGTCCGCTCCAATGCAGTCCGAACGAAAAGAGTTCCTCTCCACCAGGATGAAATATTGGAAGTAACTGAAGACAATTCCGATTTTCCTGCATAGGAGGGAGAAGAGTTTGAAGTGCGAGTGTGTTTGCGCTTGCGGGACGCGCTGGCGGACGGCTGTATTTTGGTCGTTTCCCGCGTGTTTTGTTTTTTTTAAAAAGGAAAAGTATTCGGGAAAGCTCAGTCGGAGGTGTTCTGTACTGTCCGTTTTGTACAGGCAAGGGAAAGAAAGCTAGGCTGAGGGCAGAGGAGGTTCTGTTTTCCTCGGAAATCCTCCTCAAGTGCTGAGGAGCCAAAGAATAAGCGCAGTCATCATAATACAAGGATACATCTGGACTGTGTTTGCGTTTCCTGGTTTTCCTGGGGACGAAGATGCTGTCCTACACTGTACTGGATGCTAATGTGGTGGACGTGGAAAAAAGGCGAAATCCTTCCAAGCACTATGTGAGTACAGGATGAATAATGCTTGCAGTGAGGCCTTGGTGCCTATTAGTACAAAACGCTGCGGGTCCTGACAAGGGGGGGATTTTACTGATTTGGCTCTTGGGTTTATAGTAATAAACCCAATAGCCAAATCAGTAGCCAGATAGACAGTGAGCCAGACAGAATTTGAGAAGGGAGGCAGGTGGGAGAGGGTTTACTCTATATGTGTTCCTTCCCCTTTGCAGTAACTTGTCTTAGCAGTACCCTTGGTATGGCAAAGAGGACAACAGCAAAAGGGCTTTTATTTTTTGGCAGTTGTCACTAACAGTGCAATCATCTCTCTGGAATATGTTTCATGTGGTGAGGGAACCTGAGAACTGGACAGAAACTTATGGAACAGATGGAGGTAAAGCCTCTGTGATTGGATCCAAAAGGCATGCCAAATGGGTGTAAGTGTAAAATGAGACCCCTTGTGGTGTCATTTAAAATGGGAATTGGAAGCTGTATGAAATGCTTTGCTACAGTAGGAACTGCCATGGCTGGTTGGTGCAGGACACATTGCTTAGCCTTGGTAACTTCAAGATGTTGGGCATTGATCCCCAGAATTCCCCAAGCAGTAAGCTGGCTGGGGTGTTCTTGGAATTGAAGTCCACACATTTTAAAGTTACCAAGGTTGAGAAACACTGGTAGGAATTGTTGAAATATACTTTTGCATCCACAACCTTATTTATTTATTTATTTATTTATTTACTTACTTACTTACTTACTTACTTACTTACTTACTTATTTACTTATTAGATTTATGTGCCGCCCTTCTCCAAAGACTCAGGGAGGCTTACAACACATAGAAACATATACATATACAATACTTTTACAATACTTTATAGCAATTATTATTGGCAGGGCCACCATCAATCATAAGAGTGTGTAGCCCTTTAGACTGACCATTAATTGCTGTTCCTATGGCATTACATGAAGCGCATCTGGACTTTTATACCAAAATATCTCACCCAACTTCACAGCTGTAACCTCACTGTGCATTTAGTACAATGCTCTTAGCTTCTCTTTGTTCTCTATTTGTGAAACATTTTTTTGTAACTCTGTTCTTCTGGAATTCCATGTATGTTTGTTTGGACACTTACTTCAGCTTCACAAAGCAGCAGTCAAAAAGGCATGTTGTCTGTTGTAAGTTAAGAAGTATAATTTCTGTAATTTTCCAAGTGAGTATCCTAGTTTTTCTTTCAGCCTGTAGTTACTAAATGACATTGCTGGACTTTCTCTTGGGAATCTAAGCAATGATGATGCATGAACTTAAATTCACTTTAGCTGAGCCAGCTTGAGCAGTAAGCAGTGGAGTGCAAGCCAGGATATGTGCATGGTGCCGCTAGGATAAAACTCACTTAATATTGCAAAGTGTAACTGTTCTCTTGGGTTTTCAACTGCTGAAGTTGAGGACACTTTGTTGAAATGTAAGACCATTAAAAAAAAATTGTGGATTAAATGAAGAGTCATTCAGTGATTTACATGAACTATCCAGACCCTTCCTGCAAACTCATAAGCTGTGAATTAAAACATTTCTCCTTTTTCTTACTCTCCTCCTCAAACCTTGTACTTCAATAACATGCTTCCCAATATATAGAAGTTTTGTTTGGTAGTCATAAGTAATAAATAGCTGAATAACCGATCATATGTTTATATTTTTCATTTCCATTTAAATTAGATGTGTATAATGGGCACCAAAAAGCCATACTCCCCCAATGCAAAAAGTGTTGGGTTTTACCAGAATACCTTGAAAAAAGCTGCTTACCTATAGTTGATATGTGAGAGAAGTACAAAAATGAGTGTATAAGGTAATGTAGAGTATGTAGAGATAGTTAAGTTATAAAGTTAAAATGACATAGTATTTGTTAGAGGACGACTATATGATTGTATTCAATTGATGTGTTTAAATGATGACAAATTAGAACATAGTGAGAAGGTTCATTGGGATGCAACTTTCTTATTTTCTCCAAGGGAGTGAGCACAACTCCCAGTCTGTGGGGTCATTGTTCTTCTTTATGTGTCTAATAGTTATGAATGTAACATAGTGTTGATTTTTAACTGTAAATATTTAATAAAGATTATTTAAAAAAGAACGTGTACTCATAATAAAATTAAAATGAATTAAATTACATCAAACCTAGGTTTTTTCCAGGGCATCTCTACTTTTTCATCCCTATGACACTTAATTTTTGTTGTGTGCCCCTTCTTTAAACCATTAAAATCAATAATATCATTTATCCAAATGGTACCCCAGTAATAGAAATAATCACATGTTCTGCATGTATAAAGTAAAAGGCAAGTCATCTACAGAAGTGAATGATAGAGATCAAAAGGCTGTTGTATTCTGCAGGTTAAGTATTTCAAATATCTCCGTTCTTTTTATAGGTTGGCTGGAGAAGCTACTGTCTAAGATAGCATTGGAATTGTAACTTCCAAAATTCTGGGATTTGTGTGGTTGTAGATGATGCTGATCAATGCATTTTAAATATTGTGGGCTTAATATATTGGCTGGGATGGGAGAAATCAGGCCAAGTAAGGGGTAACATTAACATTTTATGGGCTTCTAGTTAAGTTTGGAATAACATGCATAAGATTGTATCTGAATTGTATATTCAGATTAGCATTGCAAAATTAATTAGATAAAAAAGCAAGTTCCACTGTTCATTAATTTAGCCATCATCAATTACTGTTACCATTTTCCATTGTATAAGCATCACTGACTCCACTTTGAGCATTTCCTTCGCACTCACCTGTCTTTCCAATTCCTTGCTAATTTTCAGGGTTCCTACACTGACTTGCAGATCACAGTGTTTCACACAGCTGATGAAGATGATAGTAAAGCTTATGCATAACAACAACAAACATTTACTATGGCCTTTAGCCAGAAAACACTACATAGAAACAAACTTAAAATTATAGATATAAATTTCAAAAAAGCATAAAGTACAGGAAAACAAGACAACCATAATGTTTATGTAATACAAATGCAGTACCTGTGGTGATCACCAGGATTAGCAATAATCTTTAATGCAAGTGGATCGTGGAGAACTAATAGAGGCACAGAATTGGGCAACCTAGGAAGACATGTTGGAGTCCTTGTCAGGTAGAAGAAACAAAAAATAAGCATTTTTGTACAGGTTATACCTTTAAAAGAGGATGGATGGATGATCCAAGATGCGCTGTAAAGAGATCAAGAGAAGAGAATGTGGCTCAGGACTGCATGGAGCTATCCTCATAGCTCCACGATGGCAAACCTATGGCACACGTGCCAGAGGTGGCATGCAGAGCCTTCTCTGTGGGCACACCAGCTCAATTCCATTGTGCATGCGTGTGTGCGCCTACTGCTGGTCAGCTGGTCTTTGGGTCTCTGCCGCACATGCACGGGGATCAGGGTTCATGCGTAGGGCACTTGTGTGACAGGCACATGCACAGGGGCAGGGCACATGCATGGGAGACGTGTGTATTGCATTTTGGATCCCCCAAATACATGCGCTTTGGGCACTTGGTGCTGAAAAGGGTAGCCATCACTGCCATAGCTGCTCTAGACGGCAGAGCCAGCACATCCAGTCTACCATAGGTGAAAGCTAGACAAATCCTGATGAAATTTCAGAGTTAGAATGGAAAACATAGGATGATGGCACATTTGAAAAAAAATCCACAGACACTGGGATTGGATACCAGGCTTACCATGGTTTGGAAATAAATATTTTCGATACACTGCTTAAGATAATAGGCTGAAATTTAAGGTGCTCAAGGCCTTTTGTTAATTTTTCTGCAACAGACTAGTATGGCTATTTCTCTGCAAACTAGATTTTTCTGAATCATAGACAGTATATGAGTCTTTATACTTAATTGATTGGATGGTGACCACAGTACTTTTCAAATCGAAGCACAACTGGAAAGATCTGAAGTTGCGGTGAGAATTAGTCTTAAGTAATGCACTAAGTATTAAATATTGGCCATTTCTGTTGCATGTGTTACGGCTGTGTGTGGCTGAATAACTTAATTTTGCATTATACCTTTAGTGTTTTTAAAAAAGTATTGTGTTTTGAAAGTTGAGAGATCCTTGTGTCCTTAGCCAGTATTTTACCTTTGTAAAGTAAACAAGCATATCTGTCATTAAGAAGACACATGTGAATTAAATACATATGCTTTCTTTTAATTTCATGACGATCCCTTTGCTAGATTTTGCCATTTAATGCTGTTAGTTTCAAAGGCTGATTGAATGCAATCCTGTAACCATCTTTGTATATTTTCTTATGTAAAAAGTTGAAAAAAATCCATTCTGTGGTATCAATATTATCTTGATTTTATGGATATGTAGATAATTAGACTTCTGATTATAGAAATTCAGACAAACAGTAGAAATATTAGAACTTGTTGAGTTGAGATATAGTTCTACATAAAATGATTAATGCTACTATAATTTAATTCGAGCTTCAGTTTCTGTTCTTTCCATTCAAAATGCCCAGAGAATGTTCTTCGATTTCTCAAACTTCTACCATATTGTTTGATATATCAGATTGATTATAGCAGACTGGGTTCATTACAGATGCTCTTAAAATATATACATATATTAAACAAAATGTTCAAAATTCATATATGGACCAAATGCACATGGATGTATGCCTTTTCTTCATTTCTCTACATTAGTCCCAGTTTAGTGAATCCAGCTGCTGTTATAACGATTGCTTCAGGCTTTTTCATGTGCTTTGTTTGGGCTTTTTTGAGTATCTCTGTTCCAGTGCAGAAAGCTTTTTGTTATTTTTGTTAGCTTTGGGTGGGTGGGGGGACCCCATAGCTCTTGTATGGCATTCCTATTCAAGGTGAATGCTGCACAAAGGTCACTTTAAGTATATAATTGCTCATTCTTATCTCCTACTTTATCAAAGATATTAGGGAGCATACAGGGAATAACATGCTTAAATATTTGTGAATGTGAATCACAAAGACCCACCTAAAATCTTTATCATGTACCAGGAAATTTAGATTTCTTCAAACTTAAGAAAGTCTACATATATATAATTTCATTTGTAGATGTTTATCTTGTGCCACTCCTTTACTTGCCTGAATTCTCTGCTCAAATCTTTGTGATTTCATTGGGACATGTTTTTTTCCTTATGCAGGAGAATACTTAATCAGTTTTCATCCAAAGATTTGTATAAAAAGAGGTTCCACTTATTGAATGCTCTCACACAAGGAGAACTTATAATAGGACAGTGAAGTACTTTAGATTTGATTCTTAAAAGATGATGTGGGGATGGGATTGTAGCATCTTCAAGAAGCAGCTGCATGTTTTCCTGGAATAGGGGTGTCAAACTTGATTTCATTGAGGGGCACCTCAGGATTGTGTTTGATCTTGAGGGGAGTAGGTGTGGCCATGCTGGGTATGGCCAGTTCAACATCATGTTGCGGCACCTGTGGTGGCCCGGATGGGGCTTGGGGGAATTCAGTTTTGCTAGTAGTTTGTTTAGGTTGCACTCTACCAGCAAAAACAGAGGTTATGGAACTCCACATGACCCCCTGGGCTCCATTTCCCACTGTGACAGCCTCCTGCAGCCTTCTGCCAGCGAAAAGGACCAATGTACATGGCCCTCCCGAGCTCCATTTTCACTGGCAGAGGCACCGCGAGCCAGTCCTTCACTGTTTCCTGAGTAGCCCCGCAGCCAGCTGTAAGCACCCCATGGACTGGATCAGTCCCCCAGGCCTTGAGATTGACATCCCTGTCCTAGAACATACATGAATTAGAAGCACCACACAGCCTATCTTGTAATACCTATAATTACCATAGCTAATTAAATCTGCTCCGGAGGAGGCAGTTCATTCCAGAACAACACAACTACTAGTACAAAAACTGGGGAAAAAATTAGCCATACCAGATTCGCCCCCACTTCTACAAATGGAATGAATATATGTTCAATTTTACTCATTGATGGCATAAAATAAAAAGCACATCTTTGATAGTGGCTTAAACGTGAGCAGCTTATAGAACTGCCATGTCCATGAGATCTTCATGGGCTTTCAAAATGTGTGTGGTCCTGTGGATAATTTTTGTTTATTCAAGCATTTTATTAGGCTGGGAATAAGTTTGCTTAAACATACTTTAAGAATATGAAATCAAATTGAAAGAAGAAATGAAAGATGGAGGCTATAGGCAAAAAGGATGTTCACTAAAGAACAAGGTGGATCTTAAGCTGAAATGCTTACTCAGGTGGCATGTTTGTATGGATCCAGCATAAGGATGTAAGGGTAAAAAATGTATATTTACCCTTTAGAAATGTGAAATAAAGGGGTTTCTTTGTTAAATCTGTACTTGATTATTTCTATATGTTAAATATATCCTTAGATCATGATATTCCATCTTTCTGTTAAAGAATTCTTGGTTTATTTCCTTTCCTAACGCATAGTAATGCATGTGAGTACATTTTCTACAAAAATTCTAATCTGTATCCCGTCAGCTTCATATGGAAACCATGTTAAATTTAGGACGGTTCCTTGCATTAGCAAAGGACTTTAAAAAAAAAATCTGGCATGTCTTAAAGTGTTTATTTACTAAGCTTTATATGCTGCTCTTTGTTTTCTGAAAGTAATATTTTCTTTTCTTTTTCAGACTAACTTTCTAGTAGAACTAATAGGGGAACATTGCATAACAAAATTCATGGAATCAAGGATTCTATGCTACTTGCAATTTAAAAATTACATTTTCCATAGGTAATTGTGAAATACAGTTCAGTAATGATGCTTGGTACTTAACTGTATCAGTTGTCTTTGTTGGAAACAGCTGCTCTTAGACAGCATATAGGCTGGTTTTTGGTGAATAGCCATTTTTATGTTGCTTCCTCTTCACAACCATGTGTCCATGAGAAAGGAAACTGCTCATACTTAGCAAAACAGGATTGTGTTCTGGAAAGCAGTTTGCAATATTGTGCTAATATAAACGTCATCAAGGGCTTTGATGTGTCTGAGCTGAGCTGCCGCCTTGGTTTCACCCTCAGGTACTGAAGATCATTTGCCTTTGTAAGTAGAGGAGGTTGGCTCATAGTTTGTGGCTTTGTTTTGTCTGACACAGTCATTTGTTAGCAACTACTGTTCCTGCAACTAGGCATAGGGCTTTTTTTTTATTCTCTTGTGGATTATCTCTGTGTGAAACACATTGATCAGATTTAGCATCTTCTGCCTATTCTCTTAATGTTAAAGACTACCTGTAACTGCAGGTATAGAGAAAAGAGGAAATAAGAAAAATTACTGTTGTCATGTGAGGAGTATGTAATCACTATAGAAATCATGACAAAGTTGTAGTTGTTATAGATCAAGAACCATTGAGTATTGATGAAAATAGAAATCTACAGAAAAGATACAAATCAGTAATTTACATATTTAGATTCCTAACTACTTTTTATGATTGTAAGCCACCCAGAGTTACCCTGTGGTAAGATGAACAGCCAATATATTTTATAAATAAACATTTACATCTATACACATGCACACCTGATTGAAAATTAATTGACAGAAATTCCAAACTCATACTATGAAAGAAAAATACAGAAAGCAATGTAAGAAGCATATGCAAACAGGGTGTTGTGAGGTGCGTTTCTGTATTTTTTAAAATTACTAATTACAAAGAATGGTCCTGACCATTCAAAGAATGGAGAACAATATGGACAAACAAACAAGTATTAGCCACCGATCCCACAAGCAAAAGATTCAGGATTAGGTAATTTTCTTTTTCGATATATGTTCTGCCTTGCTGGTTCAGATTTATTCTGTTGCTAAAATACAATTCATACGTGGTTTAATCCAGGTATAAGAGCAAATTCAAATGGCCAAACTCTCCTTTCAGTAATGCTTTACCTATAGCTGAAGAATCTAGAAGTTAATACCACAGACATAAGGACGGAATATAAGCAAATAAAAGACTGGAGTAGGCACTTCATAAACCAGTGATTCTGGAGTTCTGTCTTTCTTCAGCTGTAGACAACAAAGACTGCAATAGCCTCTTCTTTTAACAAGCTTCGTACAGCTTGGAGTTTGCTTTTGCAGATGTTTCAGTTCTTTAGAATTTAACAGGATTTCAGCCTCATCAATTAAATGGGCTATTGCATCTTCTTCAAACTAGGAACCAATTGAGCTTCCAAGTTTTTCAGACGTCCTAATTCACTTATCCTGTTTACTTGAGTTGTTGAAGTGAATCAGGCAAGCACCCTAATTTGGTGATCCAGCTAGTTAGCCCTGACAAAGTTACTTGGAAGGCTAAACAGCTCTGAGTTTATTTGGCACTGAATAAAATCAGTCCGTCATATTAATTAACTCTTTTCCCAATCACAACAAAGATAAAGTCATAGCGGGCCCCAGACTATGATCGTTCTCTCTAGATAGTCTGTCTCTGTAATCATTTTGGTTTTTGCCCTCTCTTCTGCAGCCACATGAGAAGGAGACTTGGCATTGATTACAGAAACTAATCAAGCTAAATCTGATAAACATAATATTCTATAATTTATATAATATGAATATTCTCAACCTTGTTTTTTTTTCCTTATGAATTTGTAAAGGGGCAAGAATAGCAGCATGGCCTTGTTTTGGGGGGGGGGGTGTGCCAGGTGCTTCTTTGTATAGGCCAAATATATTTGTAGAAAATGTGGCCAGGCAAAAGAAACTTGAGATACGGTGCCTGTTCACTGAGGTACTGAATGTTCATATGTGCTGTTGTATGACAATTACTATTTATTATGATTACTAACACTCTAGTATCACTTTGTAATAGGAACTTAATATTCAGAATATTTCCCAGAAGGCTGTGGCCTTGACTACAGTTGCATTTAGCTTTAGCTAATAGGACTTTTGAAATGGCAATAGAACTTGAGTTTATGCCTAGAAATCAAGACAACTTTACCATGTAAGCCTTATGTAATCTGTAAAGTAGATTGAGGCAGTTATCAACAGATGGTGACATCCCACCTAACTCTCTTAGTGTTTATGCACTTTTAAAGCAGTTCCAATCAGCACAGGTTTCATTTGGATTCTACTTTATAATCCTTCACAAACCAGTTTGAATCTGTCTTTGACTTCTTCACTTTTCTGAGCTTCAAAATGCTAAAACAGGCCATGAGCCAATTAGTTCCCTTTTGAGCTGTTAAAAAATGAATACAAAACAATTCTAGCCCTATAAACTACTACAGTTCCTGCAGTAACAAAAAAACAAACTCCCACAGGCAAATAAAAATAACCAACCATCCAGCATTCTATATGGAAGCTACGCTACGGTGAAGGCATCATTTTAAATAGAAGACTCTGCTAATCATGGTATTGTAAGATGGAATTCTTGTAGTCAGGTGATTTTCACAATCGCTCTAAGCATGGGGGTGATAGCAGGGTCCCTGTGTAATCCATGTGGAGAGAAGTGTTGAGTAAGGACTTAATTCAGAAAAGAATGGGGAAGTAGGTTGAGGTAAGTGTCCCCTTGGTCATCTTCTCCTTAAGCTTGTAGAATCAAGATAATTGGGTTAGTTTCAATACTGTAAGCAATGCAGAGGTTGGTAACCTTCTTTGTAGGAACTAGAGACAAGGCAGACACTATGATTTCCAGATGATACGTAGCTCCACCTGTACCGAAGTGACTGGTGAAACCATCACCAAGCTACTTATCTATGGAGGCAGTGAGCAAGCAAGAATATATATATATATTTGGTTGGATGATTTTGAGTTACTCAACTTACAACAGTTCATTTAGTGACTATTCAAAGTTATGTAAGCACTGAAAAAAGTGACTTATGGCCATTTTCCATAACTACAGGTGTTGCTGCATCTCCTTGGTCACATGGTCAAAATTCAGATACTTAGCAGATGACTCATATTTAGGACCGTTGCAATGTCCCAGGATCACATGACCATCCTTTTCAACCTCCTGGCCTGCAAAGTAATGGCAAAGCCAGATTCACTTAACAACTGTGTCACTTACCAACAGAAATGTTGGTCATCGGTTGAGGACTACCTGTACCCATCCTTATCTGAGAATATATCTCATTCAATTCAGTTGGATCATGTACTGATCAGGTGTGATAGGACTGTGCATCAGTCAACAAACAATGAAATAGTTCAATTGGATTTTCCAAAACGTTACTGTCTGAGTAGAATGGTAATCCATTCACCACCTTCTGGTTTTTCTAAACTTGATGCTCTACTGTCTACCAATCATCTGATGTGAATTTAAATTATAAAGTAATAAACATTTCTTCGCAGAATGCAGAAAGCATATGATTGTTTACTTTTTTCAAGATAAGGACATTTTGGAATCAAAATAATGTAATAGCACATTTTAGCTACCTACTGCTTGATGTAAACATTAAAATGAAACAAAGTTATAATATGCCAAGTTATTTTTTCTTGAAAGTTTCCTTCTAGAGTGATTGAAGAAATATTATGATGAAATATAAGATGGTCCTTGGCAGTGAAGAACATTTAATTACCCTGATCACAAACTCAAGCTTTGTTTTGTCATTAATAGGTAGATATAATTTCCCTATTGGCTATCTTGTTTTCTTCTTCCTGGGCTACAAAGCTGAAATTATCTGCATGTGGGTTGACTACTTTAAACAGATATGTTTTTAAACATGCTACTTTTAGAAAAAGACTAGTTTAATAAAAATTAAGCACTAATAGCAACTTTATTATCATACTTCTTAGATTAAATCATGGGCACTTATAATGCACATTTGTAACAAGATCATTCTAAAAGAACTGTACACACATAGCCACACATATGCTGAATTCTGCACAAGGTGTCACAGGATGATATTTCATTTTCAGCTTAATAATTTTAGAGCTTTCCCAGGAAACTTTGTTGGGCCTTCCCAGTTGTATAAATAAAGAAAACAGCAGTTTGTGAGCAGTGTTTAGCAAAAGATGCCTGGGAACACAAATTGATGACATCACGGGAGCAGACTTCCAGTGACAAGAGTAGAAACATGTTGGTTTTTAGCCAAGCTGTTAGTAAATGTAATACATGATACTTTGGCAAGTTAGGATGTTTCAACAATTATTAGAAGTGTCTCTCTGAAAAAAAATCATCCACAATTTTTGCAAGGAAGCCAAGAGATTATGCATTATTATTGCTGACCAGTTCTAGTTGGAGACTTTCCAAGAGTTTGAAGTCATCAGCTGTTCTTTCTCATGTCAGTTCTGTCCCTGTTTCTTCACTTGGTACTGGCATGATCTTTGAAGAGTTATTGACTACCAAGTTAAGAGATCTCATCACATGTGAACTTCTTGGAGTCTGCAAAACTTCTGTTAAGCTGCATGTAGATGCACATGCAGACCAATTGTATCTAGAACTTCACAACGTGGTTTTAACTAAACACATTTCTACGAGCACAATAGTAAATGGAGGACCAAAATAAATAGTCATTTATTGTTTGTTTACAAGATCTTGATACTTTAGAAAGTGGATAGATTTGTTTGCTTATTGATTACATTTATATCCCCTCTTTCTTCCAAGAGTTCAAGGGGGCATAAACAATAGTCCTGTTTTTCCACAATGATAAATAAAAAAGAAATCAGATTGAGAGACAGTGACTGGCTAAATCATCTAGAGTCCCATGCTGAAATCAGACTCAAAGGTACACTTCTGCATCATAGTTGTAACCCCTACACCATATTGCTGTAGAAGTTTCTGTCCCGGGAATCTTGCAAATCATTAGGAATTAATGGGAGGTGTAAAGATGATGCCAAGAGCAATTGTTTATTTTAGTAATTAACGACTGCCAAGTTTCCTTAATATTGTATAACAACAAAGTATATTTTGCTTTGTTTCTTTTCTGGCATTAGTATCTGTATGGAATAATCAGGCTATACAAATGTTACAAGTTTAACATAAGTTAAATGTTGTCACATTTTGAAAGAGAATAGCATCTTAACAAAAGTTTCAGATGTATTTCCCCTTATTTAGGAACCATTTTCAGCATTTTCATGTATGTGTACTGCAAATCCTATAACTGAGATGAGAATAGCAAGGCAATCAGTTTCCAAATCTTTCAGGTTTCTGAATTTTATTAAAGGTTTTTAAGAAGGAATATAAAAATTAATACAAAATAGTATAAAGTAAGAAAAAAATCAAAGCAAAAGTTAAAACTGCAAGGAAAGAGGAAAAAGTTAAAGAAAAATAAAGATGAAAAGTAGTAGTTTTGATTTTTATGGCAATTGTAGGTATGATTAATAATTTACTACTTGTTCTATGGTTACATAACTACCTTCTTTCTATAATCTGTATAATCATTAAAACTTCATTATCATAAGTTTATTTTTTCTTTGCATGCAAAAAAATCATAAGGATTTCTAGTCAGCAATAAACATAAATATTCAGGCATCTGTGTCCTGTTAAACAGTTACTGAATAAATCACAATTGTCAATGTTTGTATAAAGCATTGTATAAGGCATAAATCACAGATTGCCAATTACAATGCCTTGGTTGGTAAACCAAACTCAAAGTCATGCTTTGTCTTAGTTGCTGTGTTAACCATTGATATAAAATCTTTCATAAGCCCAAATAAGATACAATGTTTTTCTTATATGCAGTGGGCCAGGATGGTAATTGAGTCCACTTTTCTGGGAGAATGAGTGTTCGTGTGTGCACCTTCAGCTTTGTGGGATTGTGGTTCATTATCTGGGTTTTATATTTTTGTTGACTTTGACTGTTTTTATTGATATATGCCACCCAAAGTAAAAATTGGGAATGTTGCAAATTCCTTAAATAAATACATCCAAGAAATGCACTGTGATGCTTATGCAGTGTACTTTTTCTAAGTACACAATTAGCTGTCATTAAAACATATGATCTGAAAAAGTTGAAAACTCATATTCCAGACTAAGGATAATTAGATAGTTCCAGTCTTGTCTTCAGAGATCTATATGGAAATTGTATGTGGTATCTATCAATCTTGGGCCATTACAATGTATCAGAGCCACTTACAAGAAACAAAATGCTCTTTGCAATTTAAACTATAAAGGCAGAAGCAAAGCAACTTTTACCTGACTTGGCACATGATTATACTCTTTAAATATTTATGTTTTGTGGGTTAAGGAATGAGGGAATATAGAGGCATATTATAGCTCAGAGACCCAGATAAGGGAATTGCAAAAACTTTTTTCTTCCAGGTGTCAGCAATAACAAATGATCCCTGGTAAGCAACATATTCCAAACACTTTAAGCTTAAGTAGTTCTGGGTGAGAATATTTCTTTCCTGACTAATTTATGAGGAACTCCATGGCGCACCGAGATGCTTGCCTGCATGGCGCACTCAGCTGCCTGCAATTAGTGCGAGTTCTAATCTCACCAGGCTAAAGGTTGATTCAGCCTTCCTTCCGAGGTAGGTAAACTGAGGACCCAGATTGTTGGGGGCAATAAATTCAATAAGCTGATTTTGTAAAACACCATTTAGGGGGAACCAAAAGCCCTAATAAGCAGGTCTAAACAAAGGATGAAGGCAGTTGCTATAAGTGTATTGTAAGCTGCCTTGAGTCTTCGGAGAAGGGTGGCATATAAATAGATTTTTTAAAAAAAAATGACAATGAAGCTGAAGCAAAGAAGGCAGTTTTTTTTGCAAATAGGATAGTTCTCCCT
>JANHFR010001556.1:159435-170234 GCA_032468015.1 Mimophis mahfalensis | reverse complement strand
TCTTTTCTTTTCTTTTCTTTTCTTTTCTTTTCTTTTCTTTTCTTTTCTTTTCTTTTCCTTTCCTTTCCTTTCCTTTCTTTTCCTTTCTTTTCCTTTCCTTTCTTTTCTTTTCCTTTCTTTTCTTTTCTTATCTTTTCTTTTCTTTTCTTTTCCTTCCCTTCCCTTCCCTTCCCTTCCCTTCCCTTCCCTTCAATTGCTAATTCATGGAACAAGAGACTTAGAAAGGACCCTCCCTATCTTCTCTGTAAAAGAGATGGCAGGATAACCTGTACTATCACACTTGCAAAGGTCTGTTAAGCCTTACAGTAAAATAAAATTATTAATCACGTCCTGTTTCCTCACTGGAAAGATATACCTGGGAAGACTGACACTTATTCACAGACGTTTCACATGTTCTGATTATTACATGATCAGTAACACTTCAATTATGATGCTATTCATCATTCACAAGATTAACAGCTGTTCCCCAGACAGAAAGTATAAAGCACATGCCCGCTACTTATCCCCATCTTTGGAGGGGGTCTTCCTTGCTTACTTTTGCCAAATGCGAGATGCCCCACATCTCCTTTTTTCCAGGGGGGAAACATTGTTCTTTTGGAAACTGCAAGAAGTTTTCCAGTGGTATGAGAGAAACATGAAGTGGTGGGGATCCAATAGAAGAAAAAAGAGAGCTAAGATCCTTCTCCAACCTTTGACTTTGACTGAAATGTGGAATTTTCATAAAGAAGTATTTCCAAGTCACAAATGGGCACAAAGGCACACATACTTAGTAAAATAAGATAAAGCTAGTTAAAAACTATGTTGACTTTATTTTCATTCTTTTTGTTCATTTCAAGATAATGTATTGTCTCTGGTAGCTATTACCTTCATACAAATTCTGTCCTTGTCTGTAAACTATAAAGAAGCAAATTGGCACCTTTGTATAGCATTGCTTTTAAGTAGGGGACAATTAGCATCATCTAACGATCTGTTCAATCCTTTAACTTTTACTTTATATTGGAGGTTCTTCTAAAATGCATTATGATTTACTAGCTATATATGTTTATTTGTCCAATTATTGTTTTGTGTGTAAATCTTGAAGAAAACTGCCTAATATACTCGGTGTTTTTTTTTTAAAGGTTCAAGTCTATTTACTTCTTGTGTAATTATTCTTTTTCCTCTGTTCCTATTTCTTCTTCTTTTATAGAGGAGATACTGATTTCCCCAGTAAAATTTCTCAGTACTACAGCACGAAGAAATAGTGCTATAGACTACATTAAATTTCCTTTCAGTCATGTTTCCTTTTAGTTGCCAGTAAGTTGCACAAGTCCTAGGAGCCCTATTTCTTTTGAATATAGTTGGTGGCACCCAAACAACCAAGTTGCCACATCAAAGCAAGAAGTGGAACTGTGATATACAGGCATAATGGGTTTCTTAGAGACCTCTAAGCATTTATCTTAGCATTTCACTCTTGTCCTTACAACCTCTTTACAATTTCTGCCCTTAATAGCAGGGCATAACTAAGGAAGGAAGATTGACTGCCAGAACAAAGAACTGAGAAGTTTGCAAGCTAGATATAAAATTTCACTTTTCTTTTATGAGTGAGTACATTAAGGCAAAGTCTCCATGTGTCACTTAAATTCCTCTCTCATAGAATCCCCAGTTAGCGGAAAGAGTGCTCACATAAGAAATATGGCTAAACTACCTTTCACGAATAAAGGCAAATGTATGTGTCCCAGGATAATGTGCGGGATCCACTCTGGGTCAGTCACTGGGACCAGAGGTTTTGTCTTCCAAGCTTTGGGGCCTGTGCTGGAGCCCAACCTCAGTGTGACACATTCTGGTGTCTGAGAATGGGCTTCCAGCACAAGTCCAAAAGCTTGAAAGACTAAAACTCTGGTCCCAGTGACTGACCTAGATTGGATCCTTTAAGATTAAGATTAACAGAATTGGAAGGGACCTTGTAAATCTTCTTCTCCAACCCTCCATCTAAGCAGGAGACCCTGTACCATTTCTGACAGAGAGCATTTCAGTCTCTTCTCAAAAGCTTCCAGTGACAAAGCTCCCACAACGTCTGAAGGCAAGCTGTTCCATTGGTTGATTATTCTCACTGTCAGAAAATTTCACCTTATTTCTAGGTTGAATAAGAGGCTGAGGGCTCCCCAAATGATGCAAATAAATTATAACTGCCCAACCTCTCAAATTTCTGCCCAATGTGGAATATTTTAATCTGTTGCTAACTATTTGGTTTAATATCCTATTTGCTCTGAGAGCAATCAATTCAGTATGTTCAGATTTGGACAGACAAGTGTATGATTATACTGTTAAGCATCTTTTAAAATAATCAAAATATGTTGCTAGACATAATGAATAAAGTCCTGACCTGCGTATTGGCTGGTGGGATCCTACCAGCCCCAGGCAGTATGTCCTAACATTAGCATCCTCCAAATAGTACATGCATTAATTAAAAAGATAATAAACAATATTTCATGATTCACCAGAGAAAACAAATACTCAACTTAAATCATCTATTTCATATTTGTTATGTTTCCAACATCTCCCTTTTCTTTTCCAGATTCCAAAATTACCGTTACATAGACCTTTGAAAAATTACCCCCAGATACTATACCCCCAATAGACCCCCAAACATTCTGTTCTATCCAGCACCTCGACCCATTTCTACTGGCCATCTATAGATAATCAGAAATCGCAAGTTTCCAGTGGAATTTTACTGAGCTATTGGAATTTCCCCATGTTAGGAGTCCTGGCTCAACCCACCTCCCAACTTCTGGATCCTTCTCCCAACCCACAAACATGTTAAGGTTTTGGAAAATTACTTTTTAGTCATGATATGCTACTCTGCCAACTTCATAGCTACTTTTTTTACAGTTAGTCTTTTTACAAGGCTTCAAACATCAAACAGGGAATGAATTGAGAAGAAGTGACAGGGTTTGCACACCTTTTATTTTTGCAATCTCTTATTTTATCACTTGGAAGTAAACTCATTGTCTTATTTGGAAGCATTTGAATGTTGAGGTTATCAGGGAGATGAATGGCTTAAAACTATAAATGGTGGTGGTGCTGAAGAGATTTGAGCTTGTTCAAATATTTGAAAATGTCATGTAAAGCACTCATCATATTCTTTTATCTAAGTGCTCTTTCCAATCAAAAGGCCCTCAAACGGCAAAGAACTGTATGGTTTTAAAATCATTTTAAAAGCATTGAGCAAGAGAGCTTAGTCTTCAAAGAACAAAAAGCTATGGAGTTTTTGGTTTTTTTTTCAAATGTTTTGTTGTGAATCATCCTGGAAAATAATCCTAAATTCCTAATATAATGTTTGATAAATTGTCGACAAGCTAAGCTAGATTTACTAACTTCATAAAGCAGAGAGAAAATTTTCCCAACCTGACTTCCTCCAGATGTTTTAAATGCAATTCTCAGGATTCTCAGAATGTTCATTGGATCTTCTGGGAATTCTACTCAAACATCTGGAAGGTGTCAGATTGTAAAAATCTTCTTTAAGGATACTGACATTTATATCTATAAATCTATCATTACTGTGGATTTCAGCAGAAAACAGATTTTTATATTTTTTTGTGCTGAATAGAGAATCATGTCTCTCCTTCTACCATAGATAATAGTAAGGCAGAAAACAGCACTGGCTTCTTTTATGTATCGGTACATTTTTAAAAAAGAAATTCGAACTATTGCAAGTATATTGATGGAGTTTTCTGTTAGTTCAGTAATCAGACCATATCACATTTTGTGCTTCTGCATTTAATATAAACTCAGTCTGGGCATTTTGTGTGTAGATTTGGACAAGGCTGAGCTGGAATGATGATGTTCTTGCTATTTTTGATTTCTTTTAAAAAAAATGTTATTCAACTTTGCATGGTAATCATCTAACAGTTTGGTACTTGGGAATGCTGTTTGAATAATATACCAAGTTTTATCCCTTCATATGTAGAGAAATAAAAAGAAATTAGTATTCTGTAGGCAACCCTTTGTCTGGGGAAAATAGAGCTCTCCCCACCACAGGTGCTTCGTCTTCTGTGTTGCATTCTATTATTGTACAAAATACACAATTCCTGCTCATAAGGATCTTATTGTGTGCCAAGTTCAGCTGAAATTTTTTAGGTAGCATTTTCAGGTTACTGCTACCCTAGCAGTTAGACTACAAGGAACTGCAATTATGGCTGACTGAGATTAGGTTGAATTCATTGCCTGTCAAAGAAAAAAGCAGAATCTCAAAGTTCGTAGGCTTTCATTAGAAATCAAGATAAACGTGAAGAAGTTGAAAGTATTATGGCAATCAGATACAAACATATCTGTGTCTTTAGTATCTTATTAAATTTATATAGAAATGGCTGAAATAGATTTTAGTCAAAATTAAGGCCAACGCAGTGAAATATGGTATTAAATGCCAAAAGGGATTATAATTTCAAGTTACAGTTTACTGAGGGATGGGCATAAAGGCTGGGGGAAAAATAAGTTTATTCAACTGACATTGAATGAACACTCAGTTGGCATTTTAAGGAATAAGCTTAATTTTCATCATGACTAAAGCATGAAAACACAGTTCTAAGCAAGCCCTAAGAAGGCTTAGAGTAAGCTTAAAATATATCTAAGAGCTGTCTCCTGGGATATCTGACCAGCTGGTTTGATCTGACAGTATTACCATGTGCCTGATTCCTTCAATTAAGCAATACCAATTATCATGACATAGGAAGTGTGCTTTTTCTAGAATGAAGTTCTCTCTGAAGTCTAGCTGTAGTAGATAACTTCCTCACCTTGCTTCATGATTTTCACCATCTTGTGTCAATTTTTTCTCTGTCTATTTATTCCTTTTTTTATGTGATGAGCCACCCAAAACAAATTATCATTATCATTATCTCTGACTGTACAATAGGATGCATGCCACTGCCTACTATTGTACAGAATGGTCCAAATGCTGCTATCACTTTAACGTTTCCAGCAATAGAATTTAGAACCAAGTTTCTGCTTGAATGAAAGAAAAGCTTGAGAAAAATCTCTGCTCGATTAAAAGGAAAATGTGGAATATAAGACTGAACATATGCCCCTCCTGAAAGTGATAATACCTACAGGCCTCAGAGGCAGCAGTGATCACTATCAAGAATAAGGACAATGCTTGGGGAACCAAAATGATGGGGACCATGGCCTTCAAAGAAGTATTGAATAGAAAGCAGAAGTGAATAGGAAGAGTGAAGAAGAGAGTGCGCTGCAAACCTTGTAGAACAATGAATATTAATTATTCTCATTATCTTGTATCAGAATCAACTCCTCCCAGTTAAGCCTCTTTGATCCCACTGGAAGTCTTGGGGAATGTTAGGATTTCTTTGATCTTGTGTTTAGAATTTTCTGCCATTTATAGTGGAGACACCGTATGCTTCAATGTCAGTTGAATAAGCTTGTGCACCTTAATTTATTTAACTGTAGTGATCACATCTTTCTGGCTATAGTCAGATCTTACCCTGATTCTTTTTAAATAGATCCTTCTTTGAAGAATGCTTCTTTGTGGAACTAGCTTTGGTTTTATGTTTAGGGAGGGAGGAAAGAAAAGAGAATATAATGATTTTGGGAGAAACTAAGTGGCATTATATGATGCAGCAGGCATTCTGCTGTCCATAGTCTCCATGTTGCTAAGATCCAAGGAATCTTATATAGTTGTTTAACTATAATTTGTTGAATAAACCAAACTTGGCCAGATGTAGTTTACAAGCCAAAATGATTAGTTGGCCAGGTGCACTGTGTCAAAATTAAGCAAACCAATTTGTAACTAATGTGTGGCAATGCAATTGTGCTGTGTGGGCAAATATATACTTTTTCTCAAACATTCAAAAAGTTATTTCCTTGTTGCAAAAGAGAAAAAACATCCAAATCATGGTTCAAGGCTATAGCTGAGAAATTAATATTTTAGTCCTGCTTGAGAAAATGGTCTCCCTGCCAGATCCTGACTAAACTGGTCATATAATCTAGCATACCAGATTCTCCAACCAGAAGGAGTAAAATTTAGCCTGCATTATCAGAAAGAAAGATGGGTTGTATCAATTAACTGGCATATGTTTCATTCTCAAGGCTGAGACAAGAAAGGAAACAGCTACTGGTAAAAAAAAAATCTGGCCCTCTGGCACTGCAGGTCTGTTCATTCAGAGAAAGACTTCCAATCCTAAACAAGGCAACTTCACATTGTTTAAATAAAATCCTGTTTTCACGTGGTGAATATTCCACACAGTTTATATAAAGCCTGTGTTGTTTAGCATGTTTCCCTTCGGAGTGAGGGATCCTTGAAAATGACATTCACTCCAACTGTAAGCTAGATTCACTCAGATTCATCCAGAAGACACTGGCTTGCATCAAAGGCAGTCTGCAAAAGAATTCCAAAAAATATTCAGGTTTGCAGTCAGGAACATTTAAGCACATTTTTCTCCATAATGCTTAGGCTTCTAAATAAAAAGGCTTGGGTCACAACCCTTTTTTCAGCTCAGATTCTTCCTGTTGTCAGTGTTTTTGAAAACCGTGTGGGAAGAAATTGATAGGGTCAGGCTAGGAAAACATTATACCCCTTGGCCAGTTGTTTGGAACTTCATGACATACCGGCATGTAATGCCAAGTGATCTCTTCAGCATATTTCCTATATAAGCACAAGGCATGCTTCAGGAAAACAACCCTTTTCGACAGCAGCACAGAGGGCCTGTCACTTCTCTATTTTCAAGGTTGAGGCCACTTGGGTGAGGATTTGTAACTTAGGTTGCCAAAGTACATTGAGGTGGAGAGTAGCAAACGGGAAATTCCATTGTTTGCTATAGAAAGAGCAAGTGGAGAAGTATTCAAACTACAATCATGCCGTCAAATTGTGTCCATTCAATGTCCATAGAATGGTCACGATCTCATACAGGAAGGAAAGTTGGAATGGAATTATTGAATTCTTTTCCTCATTATACCTTCAAATAAATATCACAATTGGATTGACTATATGTTGATTCTGAAGTTTGGGATCCTAACCAAGATTTTACAAGTCATGGAGGTGCGATGATGATGATGATGATGATGATGATGATGACGACGACAATGATGATGGTTGGTCACACAGTCAGCCAGATATTTAGACTTGATTGATCCTTTTTATCCACCTATTGACTTTTCTTCCCAAGGACCTGGGATAAGCAGATGCTGTTGTTAAAGATAATGTCATAGGATGCAAGCTGTTCCCAGTAAAACTGCCTTTTGTAACTAACTGATGGTGACTTTGTCAATCCCAATATTATAAAAGTGGTGTTCCAGATGCTTTGGAATTACACCCAAGGCACATATTATTACTATTTGTACTATCCTTGTTTTCTTTTGCCACACTTGTTCTGTTTGCAGAGCTTTACATTTTGTGATTTCCCCCAAGTTCTTTCTGTTCTGTTCTGATGTGTCCAGCTATTGCAATGTCCACTAACCAGACTTTCTTTTTTTTTCTTTTTCCTTATTAACAGTTAAGTCTGGAGTGCTGTGTGGCAGTTGCTTGTCTGTTTCTTTAGCTTTTTGTTTTCTGTTACTTTGTCTATTTTGTGATCCCACCAGTTTTTGCTTGCAGGCCAGTAGCACTTTGAATTATTGTTGCTACTATGTCATGCTATTGTTTGCAATTAGCTTGTACAATCTTCTTGTAGCAAACAAAGTGTTCCATTGTTTCTTCAGCTTCTTTGCAGACGCAACTTTTGCTGTCACTGTCTTCTCAACTCGGGCTTTATATACATTTGTTCTTAAGGCCCAGTCTTGTGCAGCCAGAATTAGCCCTTCTGTCTCTTTTTTCAACCCTCCTTCTCTTAGCCATTTCCAGGTAAGGAAATTACAGGGGCCAAAACTCACATATCCATAGAGAAAAAAAAAGACAGGATATAAACTGTAGGAGAATCTTCTCAAGTTCCAGTTCACAGCGTATATGTTATACAAATTTTTCACCTTACTTTTATTCAGAGACAGAGCTGAAAAATGTGTTGCTAAAAATTTGCTTGTTACTACCCAATTTTGGCAGGGCACATGAGGAGGGGGTAGACTATTTGCAGAGAAATGGTGTGAACCTACATAAAGCTCGCAATGATGGGTTGCCTACCAATGACATATAGTATACTACAGGATAGTCAGTATTATGGTATTTTCCCAGACATTGTTCTTGTAGTGTATATGTGTATGTCAATATTTCAGTCTTTTTATTTGCACTTGTCTTTCCAAAGGGGCATTACTTCAGTAAGTGAACAAACCAAACTATCTCATGTGCCTAGAACATTAATTATATAAAATAAGAAGCATAGAGCTTACCTTGTTAGCACTTTAATTTTTTGTCCTCAGCAATTGCATAGGGATTGGAAATTTAAACTCCTCAATGTTTTCTTGCAAGGCTGGTGTATTCCTACCCCCAATTATCAGTGGACCAGCCCACTGGTTCCCAGTGCTTTTTCTTTCTTCCCTCCTCTCATATCACTGATGTCCTGATTTGTAACCTTGTTCTTTGCTATAATAGTGTCAGAAGTAACACTCATGATCCAGGTATGATTTATCTATTTGATTTTTAGCCAACCTTTATTACTTTTCTAACTGAAGAGAGCAAACATATTTAATATTCCTTCCTCTAGTTTTTTTCCCCTCAACAACAATCCTGTGAGGTGTGTTGGTCTGAAAAAAAAAAACACTGACCCAAAGTTATCTGGCCAGTTTTCATGCCTAAGGCAGGACCAAAACTTACAGTCTCCTGGTTTCTAGGCAAGTGCCTTAACCACTGCACCAAACTAGCTGTCTTCCCTCAGCCTATCCTGCCATCTTTAAAGCACTCTCCTTTTGCTTCCTCTCCTGCCTCTCCTCATCTCAGCCATGATGGGTGGAATTGGACAACTCACCATGACCAACTCGCCACAGCCATCTTGCCGTAGCCAACTCACCCCAGGACAATTCCATGTGGGACAACTCAATATGATAAATATCTTCTGTTTTTTCAACATTATTTTCATTGACCAAAAAAAATTATTAAATTGAGTTATCCTGCATGTATTTGTCCTGTGGAGAGTTGTCCCATGGAAGGGTGACTCAGCGAGATAGCCTTGGAAAGATAACTGTGCTAAGTTGGCCACAAGTTGTCCTACACCCCATGGTGAGAATACCAAAGTAGCATAAGTGGCTAATCTTTGTCTCCTCATCCCACATGAGGGAATGAAGAAAAAAAAATTGAATTCTCCCACAAATAAATGAGGCTTTCTCCCCGCTGATTTTGAACATTGGAAGGAGAAGGAAGGAAAATGGAGGGGGTTTCACTTTGTTCATATTAAAAGAAGAATTTATGAAATATTTCATTTTCTTGAAGAAAAATAAAACATAAAAACAAAAGAAAACTCATAATTCACATTTGCAATATAATCCAATTTATCCATTGAGACATATTTTATTTCATCAAATGAGAAAATAAGGAAGTTTTCTTATAGACTGGTGTATATATTTAAAATGAGAGATTCTCCTTGAACTCAAACAGGAATTCTGATGACTTCATGAAGTTCTCAGTCTAGCCTACAGATTGGATGAATGTATGGAGGTTGTTTCGGTGTATTATATGTGTACATGTAGATATCACACATGCTCACAAATTTAAAGCAAGCAAATCTTCACACAGAAGAAAAACTGAAACATCTGTGCGGATGGTATTGCACTTCATTTCTGGACAATTTATTTACTCTATTATTTATTAACCAAGCTGCAACAAATATCTATAATTCAATTTCAAAAGTATAACTGTGTTTTATATACTTATTGCAACTTTTTAAAACAGCAATTATAACTCAAAATAATTCAAAAATAAGATTCAAAATAGCATTAAGGAAGATTAAACGTCTGTTGTTGCAACATACAGTGCCTCGAAAGGCAAGCAAATGCCAGAGAATGGGCCTGATTTTGTCTTTGTGGTTTTTTATTGACTCTGATTCATAAATAGAGCATTATAAGAATCTTGACATTTAACTCAAAGCCTGTAATATAATTTGATTCTTTTAATGAAATACAAGAGCTTTAAAAAGATGTTTCTTTTCTTTTCTCTCTTCTCCATCAATGATGACATTTCTTAAAACCAGCTGTGATATTAAATGCATTTTGAGAAACACAATACAACTTGTTGGAAGCACAGACTATAATATTTATAATTCATAATCAGTTTAACTTTTTTTCGCTACTGTTCTGACCCACAGGAAAATCACTCTTCTAAAGCTGCTATTTGAATTGGAAGGAAGTTCCTCATTATAATTTTGATAGTTATTTGATATATCAGATTATGCTACTTTTAAAAAATGTTAGGTGAATCAAATCTCACATATAGTTTAACCTTCAATACATCAAAGCCTTCAGTGTCTAGTTATTGTTTCATATTTCTACATGTAGAAAGGTTTTGTTTTTTTTTAAAAATACCTTAATGCACATAGATTAAAAAATATTGCTTGGAGATCACACAGTAAATTCTGAATTGATCTATTGGAATATGATTCCTATCCACAATTGATGATTTAATGATACTCATAGCTTAATTAAGCATAGCCAGCCACTAGTAAATAATAGAAGGGCAGTAAGACTAATTGTCCCTTCCCTTTCACAAGAGTTAAAATTAGAGGATAGCCATCTACATATATATTCAAAAGTCTCTCTGGATCAGATTGCGGGCATCCTTGTCACAAAAAACCCAAGGAAATTTACAATAATTATACCCAAACACAGAGACCAGTTAGAGAGAATGAATACTCAAACAGGAAACAAGGCAAACCACGATGGAAGCAAGGCAAACC
>JANHFR010001556.1:114981-127465 GCA_032468015.1 Mimophis mahfalensis | reverse complement strand
ACTCCCCTCTGCCTTCTGGAATCACAGAAAAATGCAACGTGCAGAAGTGGAGGGAGCCCATTCCACCCCCAACCCCACCCTCTGGAATCACAGAAAAATGCAACAACGGACAGTGTGCATGTGTGCATGAGGGGGCAGGACCCTGTGCATGTGCAGTTGTGTGCACATGGGGGTCATGCATGCATGTGTGGGGTGCAGGGCACAAAAATTTCCCTTATTTTTTAAATGGAAAGTTGACAGGTATGGATAATAGCAGCTTCTAAATTTGCTTTGTCTCCTTTCTCAGTTATTTTGTTCTATTTTCTAATTTCTTAATGGTTCTAGAGGTAATCTTATTCTTGCCCATTTGCAATATGTCTTGGATTGTAGCTCGATCAAAGCAGGGAATGCAGTCCAGAAATAAAGGATCAAATTGTAGTGGTTCACACAACAATGATGAGCATGAATTGAATATGAAAAAGTAAGGCCATCAGCCTGGCAGCTAGATGTAGATTATTCATACTATTGTGTATCCCATAGCTAATTATGGTTGTGAAAGATGGACCTTGAAAAAACTAGGCCAGAGGAAAATGGACTCATTGGAGCTGTGGTGCTGGAGAAGATTTCTGGCATTCCTTGGACACTAAAGGTGACAGACAGGTACTGGAGTACAAAATAACCAGTCAGTATCCCTGGGAGGCAAAAATCGTAAAAGTTCACCTTAATTATTTTGGCCATCTCATGTGATTAAACTCACTGGAAAAGATAGTTATGCTCAGAATGGTCAGCTTGGAAAGGAAATGAGGCCACCATAAAACATAGTAGCTAGACACCATCAAAACCAACGCCAACCAGAACATAAAAGTGAAATAAACTATACAAGAATGGAAAATGTGGAGAGAATGGATCCATAGAATTGCCAAGAATAAGACATGATTGAACATATGTAATCATCATCATCATCATCATCATCATCATCATCATCATCATCATCATCATCAGTTAGACTGGACAGAATATTTTTCAGCACTGAGATAACCAGTCAGGAAATATTCCCAAGACCGAGCAGCATGAGACATAAATGTTTTTAATGAATTATAAAGAAATGCAAGTAGATGCTGAAATTCCAAGTGTGAAATGACATGGTATAAAATAATTTCCCTAGGAGATTGATTTTGAACACTCCACACATAGTTAAACAAACAGAAGCATTTATTAGCTTTGAAGTTCATTAGTCTAAGTAGATTTGATGTCTGCATTGCAAAATTCCATCATGACGTTCTAAAAACACACTTAGATGCTTTTGTATGTAAAAGTAAGGTCTCAACAGATTTCCTGATTTCCCCTTAGAATCCAAACTTCTTTTCCCCCCATTTGTGGCTGGGCTTCCTGCTCTATAAAACATCAGCAATTGTATTGCTGCATCAATCTGTAGTGGAACAGGCTGGCAGGCTCTCTTCAGGGATTTAGTAATTTCCTGAAGAAAGGCAGCAGGAGGACTCTACCTCGAGGTTCTCCAATCATTATGATGCTATTATACATCAAGTTCAGTTTTCCAGCTGGCTCAAATCCCACCCTTTAGCCCAAGAATCTATCAGTTCTGGAGATCTGTGTATATGTAGGGGTAGCAGAGAAAGAGAAACTTGATTTGTTGCCAAGGCAACAAAAATGCTAACTGGTTGCAGAAATTTTTTTGAAGAGGTAAAAAAAGAAAATATGAAATAACAAACCAAACGTCATTAAAACTTTTGGGCATGTTTCTAATTCATTGAAGAAATTTTTGCTGTATAACACTGCTGCAGCAAACAGCCTTCTGCCATCACTGAAACATGAGAGCTAAACGTAGAATGGAAACTGGACACTTTGGAACATGAAAAACTTTTTAATGAGATTAATCATTGCATACAGTTGGCATTTAAATAATTACATTTCTCATATTACTGTCCACTTAAAAAAACAATTCATGCTCAAATTACATTCAGTGTAACTATATTTTATGGTTAGTTTGATGTAGTTGTGAAAAATGACATAAAAAGTGATTGGGTAACTTTGGACCATTCTTTCTTTCTCTCCTCAATCCCTTTCTCACTTTACAGGGTTGCTGTTGTGGGGAAAATAGGAGGAAAGAGTATTAGGAATGTTCAGTGCCTTGAATAACTTATAAAGGAATAAAGATGGAATAAAAAGCCAATTAATAAATAAAATAAATAGGATATATTTGCCCTTTTTGACCATTTATCTTCCTTTAAATTAGAAGATGAGAACTTAATTTCTGTTTCCTCACCTCCAAAAGAAAATAAGAGAAAGGGATGCAGAAAGAATTAACTCCTTGTGCAGCTCAAGCATACTTTAAATGGGGAAGCTCATGGCAATATATACAGTGCTTCCTCTCTTTTTCCTGAGGCAACTATTCTGTGAGGTAGCTTGGACTCTGTTTGTCAAAAAACTTACATGAAAGATGTTATTTGTCTTTGGAAGAGGAAAATAAACTGAGGGAGAACTGAGAATAGAATAGAACTTTACTGTCACTGTGGTTAATACACTTGGGATACTCCTGCTGAGTACACAAAGTGAAATTTTGATGCTTCCTCCACAATGAACATTAATATAAAAACATATTTAAAACAGCACAACAGCACAACACTCATTAAAATGAACACTTTCTTCAACTAAGTCCATTAGGAAAGACCCCATAGAAGAAGTCCGCTTTGGAGAATAACCACATTCTCTAACTTTTTCAGAACTTCCCTCTGAAACAAAAAGAATACATCTGGAAAAATTCATAGCAACTCGCAGCAAGCAGAAACTTTAAGAAAAGCAACCAGATTACAGTTTTTCTGTAGATCTGACATTCATTCTTCTGATGGCAAAACAATTTGGAGTATGAGTTTCAACGCTTCCATTTTTAGATTCTACTATGCTTTTCTATAGCAGGCAAAGAGAAACAAAAACATCTTCATAACTTTTCTGCATATTGTAGAAAGTTTTAGAGGTGGATAAGTGGCTCTAACATTTTAAGTATTTAGGGTAGGTAGAGAAAAATATTCTTTTTGTATTCTGTCTGGGATTTTTGGATATTTCAATGAGCTATGGAAAAGGGAGTCTGCAATAAGCCTCATGCGGTTTTGCTGGCTGTTTTTTCCAGAGATGCTTGGTCTTCCCAATCCAAGATACAAGTCATGATTGGCTTCCATCATATTAAACTCTGACCATTTAAAGGGGATCATGAAAAAGTAATATAGCATACATTGTAAAGAAATATAGGAAGTAACTTTATTTTTTGTTTCAATGAAGTTCAAATCTATGTGAAAGAGATTCAGCTATAGTTAAAAGCTTGAAACAGCGAATATACCACCACAGTTTACCTAAATTCCCAGAATTTCACATCAATAAGGCAATTTGTATCATAGAAGTATGTTAATCAGAGTTTATGTCATCTGGAAAAGCTCAATGTTTACTACCTTTTGAAAGTCATCAGGGCAAGTGCTAACCTGACTGCAAAGGAGAATCTTTTTCATAAAATAGGGGCTAGAGTGAGAAGATATCCTCTATAAACTGCTAGCACCTTAACTTCTCAAAAGTGAGCAATTTTTTCCTAGGGATTGTGTATTATATTTATATAATTGCAACAACAGCAACAACAAACCCCACCACAGCATAAAAATACAAAGAGAAAAAGAGAGGAAAATAAAAACAAACTAAAATAGAACAAGGATGATAGATATATAAAATTAATACATTGTTTTGACTCAGAAAATTGTCTCTTTCCCACATAGATTCTTACTGTCAGGATTATCTGGATGTAACCTTGAACTGGCTTCTTTGACTGGTGGATTAGTTCTATATAAAGAAAACAGCTTTAAAGTTGTTTAGGAGCCAAGCCACGCACAGCTTTGTAACTTAAGATTTGAATTGCATTTGAAAACTCAAGGGTTTTGCTAGCACAGATGCCACATAGCTGTAATGTCTCTTGCCTCGTAATAGCTGGGTCATCTTATTTCACACTAACTGCAATATCTGCAGTTTTGAAATATATGGGCATGTAGATAGAGTGCATTGCAATTGTCCAGCCATGTGATAGTATGGGTGCATATCAGCCTTGCAAGGTAGTCAGACAGGAAGCATGCCCAGATGAACCAATATTACTTTATTGTAAGATTATACTAGCAGAATCTTGCAAAACTGAAAGTACATTTCTCCCTGTCACCTATGTAGCCCCACCCCCATCCCCACTCCAAAGGTGCTTTCTAAGATGTTTGCCATTCCCAATTTCCTCCTATGGACTAAGCTGCCTCTTATCTGACCATTCCCCTGGCCTGGTGGGAATCACCTTGAGGCACCTTCCCGCTGTGTCCGAAAGTCATCTCCACATACCATTCAGTGCACATCTCTGTCATGAATGCTCACAAGTAGCTTTAGCAGAACTAGAAAAAGTAAGACAGACTTTTGTTTCCATTACTTGATCTGGACATCTAAAAGTGTGTCTCAGAGTGTATGGCAGAAGTATGACAGTGCTTTTGAACATGTGCAGAATTCTGTTTCCAGCTGAATAATTAATTACGGTAGATCCTATCCACTGGGAACAGAGGGAACAGCTTAATCATAATGATCTATTATGTTTGAACTCTAACATCTCTATCTACTAGAACAGTGAACATACCAGAAACTACCAGCAGTAGCTGGGACTGATAGCAAACAGTCCTGTTCCCTGACTTGTTGTTCAGTAAATTAAAGTCTAATATATGCTGTTCCTTATTATTTTGACAACAAATGCAGATTTTTTTTTTCTATCATGGCAAGCTGGTAACTAGTTTCTTTGAGGTGTTTCTGGAATGCCTTAGTGGAAACAAATTTACTACTCACTAAGCAGCAAATATTCCCAATATCCTCAGGGAAAACTGGATGAAACACGTTCTCTGCTCAACCTGATTTTCTACATTAAAGACAAGGTAAATATAAATATTAATTGAGCTCTATGACGCCTGCTTGTTTGAGCCAAATGTGTTCAGCATAAAGAAACAGAATCAGAAAAATATGAAAATTTTATTAATGTTATTAAAAATAGATACGAAACAACTAAAACATGCAGGATCAACATTAGAAATATGAATAATATATAAATGGAAAAGGAAATGAATGTAATTAAATGAACAAAATTAAGCCTATGACTGAAATACAAAAATAATGGAACATCCCAGGAAAACTGGATTTAAAATGTTGAATGAGCCAAGTCCAATTTGGGGGTGGGGGGGAAACTGAAGCACAGTTTTATAACTGAAAGAACAATGTGTAGTACAAGGGAATAATGATTCAATTCATTTTGAAGATGAACATCATTTCTTGATGGGATCTAAATACTACTAAAATGTTCATTGTATTTGTCTGTTTTACCTTCAAAATACACCAAGCAGTGCATTATGCCACAACAATTTTTGAATCTAAAAAATATAAATATATCTAAAATCTACTAATTTGAAGAATGTGCAAATAATCCAGGGCCCATTACTTCTGTGAAATTAAAATTCAGACCAGTTTTATTCTGCATTGCAAAATCCCCACAATCACATGACTATGATCTCCAACATAACAGATTCTGACAAGCAAAGTCAATGGGGAAGCCAGTAGAAACTTAGAAGTTGTTTTCACTTCTGTTTGTCCATCTGTGGTTATTCTGTTTATCTGTTATTGATTTATTATTGAAGTTTATTTATCACTATCAGAAATTTTAATGTTAAATGTTAAATCAGATTGGGCTTTTCCCCAAAGGCTGACCCCAGGTATCACTGGGCTATCTAGTTATATCTAGGAATAAAGCAAATACATTCAAAATTTGCAGGTTGTTAAAGTAGATTAAAGCTGGATGGAAGAGAGTGAAAGAACCTCAGGTGTATACATAGAAGTCCATTTGTCCAATGTTACAGCTTCCTATTATTTTTCAAGAAGGAAAAATTACAACTGATTAGAGTCCCAGTATGTTTTCCTGGATTTGACCATAAATTCTCATTCTGAGTAGCTGGCAAATTTGTTTGTTTGTTTGTTTGTTTGTTTGTTTATTTATTTATTTATTTATTTATTATTTAAACTTCTATACCGCCCTTCTCCTTGCGGACTCAGGGCGGTTTACAGCCATTTAAAACAAGGAAGTACAAAAGTTAAAATGTAATTAAAATTGAATTAAGTATTGGCTGAGACTAAAAGTTAACATCCTAGACCTGGATCCTATTTCCATATACTAGGCCTAGGAATCATTTTAGTATGGCAGAAAAGAAGAAATCCAGATATCAACAGGAATAACAAAAGGAAATAACAAAAAGAACAGTTATTATTACTCTATAAACAGATAACGTGTGTGTGAAAATAAATATGTATGAGCATAGTGATAATTTGATTATATATATATTCCATTTATATCCTACCCTTCTCTGAAGACTCAGGGCAGTAACAGCCCTCATTCCATGCATATGCCTGCTCATTAGGGCTCTCCCCCCCCCCCCCTCCAGTGGCATTTTACAAAGTCAGATTATTGCCCCAACAATCTGGGTCCTCATTTTACCTACCTCGAAAGGATGGAAGGCTGAGTCAGCTTTGAGCCTGGTGAGACTCAAATCTGCACTAATTGCAGGCAGCTGGTAGTACTTTAGGAGGCATTATCTCCCCGAACCACCGAGGCTCTTTTGTAGAAGGGTCATATCAATGACTCATACATTTGGGCCTTTTTGAATGAGCAGACACAAAGCTTGACTATTAAATTAAATGTAACTATTATTTAAAATAAATCCAGTGACTTTGCTATATGCTTTTCCAGATAAAATGGAGATCCTTTGCCTTGTTTGGCTTGTTTTAATTGGAACCCAAATACCAACTTTGGTCACACCTTTCCAGTAACATCATAGCATCACTGAAAGGCCTTTGACAGTCACAAGATTGTGGGAGCATAATTCCTCTGCTTTAAAACACTGTTGTAAAAGCTGGCTCCCCTAGAGTCAGGAAACAGGAGATTAAACATCAGAAAATTGCTTTTTATTCCAGGCTGCAAAGCCCTCCCTGGAGTTGAGATGAGAGGGGCAGAGTAGATTGCTTCCACTTAATTGTGTGGTTGAGATAAAAATAGAAAACAGTGCCTAATCACAAAAGAAGAATTGAGAGAGGTGGACTGTAACTATAATTATCTTCTAGAAAGATAAAGCACTGAAGGCGCTGAAGTTAATGAAGGATGTCAAGAAAAAGAAAAGGGCTTTTTCAGATATGTTCAAAATAAAAAGAAGCAACATACTAGTTGTCACTGAACATGACACAAGTGTAAAAGATAGGAAAGAAAACTCTATCTTACTTCAGTCTTCTCTGAAAAGAGCATATACAGGATTATAGTTTCACCTTGGTAGATACTTAACCGGGATTAGTGTGACAGTGAGGGTTAGGTTTAATAAAGTAATGGATACTGACCTCAAATGAATTAATTCGTCCATGACCAGACGCCTTGAATACTAGTGTTCTGAAGGCACTTGATAATCCTGGAGAACAGATGATTGAGGCAAGGCAAATAAACTGATTATTGGAATCGCTGAAAGACCAGGCTAGAGACAGATCTTCATGGAGAAAAGCTATCTATGTAGTCACTAAGAGTAAAAATGACAGCATGTAATCAATCAATCAATCAGTCAGACTGATAGCCTTTTCAAGCATCTTGTAGGGAACGTGTGTCAAACTCGCCGCGTCACGTGATGTTTTACAATCTTTTTCCCTTCACAGAGCTGGGGTGGACACCATTGCGCATGATGCATCCGGTCTGCAGGCCACCAGTTCGACACCTGTGGTAACACAGATTTGTTTTTGACTGAAACACATCTGCAATACAGAAAAATAACATTAACTTTCAAGATAACAGATTACCTGAAGAAGAGAAAATAAAGGGTGAAGCACATAAACATGGAATCCATTACCGGGGTGACAGTGAATGCTCCTTCCCTGGAAATATTCCAAAAGATGGTGGACAGGTATTTGGTTGGGATTCTTTGATTTGTACTCCAGCATCGAACAGAAAATTGTACTCAGTGAACTACATTTATGGTTCTATGGATATTCCTACTCTATTTATTTATGTATAAATACACTAGCTCAATAAGCGAGTAGCAAACAAACAGAAAATAGAATGAAAATAATTATATGCTAAATACTAAAGCAATACAAAAAGCCTTCCTATGAAAAACTTGCCAGGGTGGAAATAAATGTTTACAACATATATGAAGTGATTTAGTTGTTTAAATTGCTATAATTGTTAAAAAGCCCTAGCCTATTTACATGAATGGCAGACTTTTTCCTTAGTGCTCTTCATTTTTCTAAGAAGCCCCAGAGAAGGAGATTTGCAAGAAATCCATTGCTGCTATAAGCAAAGCAGCCTTTGTAAAGGTTAAATACAAGGTGAAAGAGTGCCTATGGCTATCCCTTACATTATGGAAACTAACTTCTATCCTGTACGATTCTTCTATGGATGTTTTTTTTAATGGCAGGAGTGAAGGTTAACTGTTTGGTTCTGGACTGATATTCCTCCCCATACCGATTCTCAGGGCAAAACTTAATTTACTCCCCGAAACAATATTGATTGGATTCTTTTCAATCCTACTGTATAGATCAGGGTGTCAAACTCATGTCTTCAAAGCAGCATCATGTGACATATTGGGAGTTTTTTTCCCTTTCACTAAACTGGACATGGGCGTGGCCAATGTGCGATGCATCTGCCCAAAGGGCCACAAGTTTGACAGACAGATCTGGCATAGATTAACAAGATGTTAGGTGCATACAGTTTAGCATAAGTGGATAAATTTAAAACTCTGGATGAGAATCATGCCTTAAACTTTTGTAAATTAGAAAGCTGTGCAGTGTCATTTTTCATACAGTTAAGCAAGCAGCTTAATTAGTGAGGACTAAGAGAAATATTGATTTTTAATTAGGTCCAGGTGACCTTCAAGCCATAGTGGATGAAGACAAATCTTGTACCACATGATATAAAACTATAAAACAGAACTAACCTGTTAATATTTTCCTAAAAACAAGATGGATGCAAGTGAAAGAGCTGTTTATAGTAAGAGCCATGAACAATTAGTTGCCGCAGCAATTAGCCCAGATGGAAGCTTTTTCAAGGTCTGCTTTCCATCTAAAAGATTAAATTTTTCATATTATTAACAGCAATGAGATTAACATTTACTTGAAAGGAGATTAAGTCATCTTCCTGTGCCCAGAGATGGAAAGATTAAAAGATGGCCTATGTCAAGACTATTAACACAGCTGCAATACATTTTTTTTAAAAGAACTACATTTTGAAAGAATATTCACAGGGTCTTATAAGAGACTTCCCATGTGCTCTTTTTGAGTGATTTAAAGTGCTACTGGGAAATGTTGATGAAATTGCTGTGGCTCAGGTTATAGACAAAACAACCCTTGGCAAACCAGTTTTTCAGAATAAGAAGTTCAAAGTAATGGAAATTTTTACTCTAAAATTTGATCTGGTTATCACATTGTCAGGGTTCCAAGTAATTCATCCACCAAAAGCAGAACTTCAAGACAGGTAGATTCCTCAAATAACATGTTTATTGGACACATCATGTCGGCACAGCTAGTGAAAACTAACTTTAAAGATTCCCACAGTTTTTCCCCTAATTAAAAGACCAAATATTCCCTCCTCAGGTGTCACCGATCACATTGTCCAATGAAAGTAGCTGGGAGGCTGCTTGGTCATTCCTTTGCCATTTATTGGGATGATCTTGGTTCCCACAGGAAAACCTTTTGTTTTGACAGATAGCCAATCAATCTGCTTCCCCCTCTCTTCCCCCTTTCAAAGATCATGGCAACTATGAGGCAGGTAAAAATGACTTCTTTTAATCTTGGTTAATGAAATACCCAATGGTGTCCTGATTTATCCAGATTGTTAATTTGTAAAATATGGTTTACACATAATGGTCAGATTCACATTTTGCAATGAGCTATCTTGCTAGCTGTTTATTAAGCTAAAATGTTTACAACAATGAATCTTTTTAAACTGGAGAAATACTCCAATCTCTTGGTATTTCTGACTGAACTTTCTCCAGCTGTATAATTTTTTGGGGGGATACAATGATCAAAGCTATGGAAATTGTGTCAATGTGTGGTCATTCTATAAAGGCATTAATGATCCTGGTTGTATTTTTTAAAAATTTTTATCTAATGATTACCAGTATGTCAAAGTTGCATAATAATTAAAGACAAATGTGATATTTGCCTTTTAATTCACATCAACTAGATGTATATTTTTTAAAAAACAAGTGGAATTTCTGTGAAATGGGCACAAACTTCTTTGTAAAAGCTGATGATGCTAGACATATTTTATATATATTAGTCTTATTTTGATACAAACCTATGCCAGTTTTAGCTGAAAATTGGATATCTAATGAAAGACTTTCACTTTTTATCTTCTTTTCTTGAGAACGTTACAATGCATTCTTTTGTCTATGGAGATTCTCAGTCATTGAGGTCATGGTTGTCCAAAAGGTGCTTTTCCAAGAGATAACTGGACTTTCTGATTTTTCTTTGAAGATGTTTTGCTTCTCATCCAAGAAGCTTCTTCAGCTGTGGCTGGATGGTGGGGAATAGAAGGATTCATATTCCTTGAGAACAGCTGGTCATTTGAAAATGACCTTTGGGAAGGCATGCTTGTATGCTATAATGCATTCAACTTTGCAGCTACCAAGGTTGTTGGACTAGCAGGCACAAAAACAGCCATGCAAGTGATTGAAGCCTGGGAAACAGGACCCTCAACAGTCAACAGGGGTGCTGATTTACCACCAGCCTATCCAATACTTAGGGGTGGGCAGCACAAGCAAATAACAGCTTAAAATGACTTAAAAGCCAGCCATCAACACACCCTAATCAACATCTAAAAAGCCACTTACAACAGGCACTATAAATACCACACAGAACAGCACACACTTTGCTAGAGAAAAAGATGGCTTCAGCATGAGTCTGAAAGTTCAGAGGACACCTCTGGCCCTTGTGACCGACCCAGACTGGACCCTGCAACATTATCCTGGGAAACATATTCACCTTCATTTGCGTTCTTTTATATAGACAACGGATATATCCTTCTCTGACCTCAAGATGGTGCTGTCTCTCTCTTCGTTTCTCACATTTAATTTCTTTAGTTAATAAAATATTAATTCTGGATGAGGTTAAAGAAAAGCAAAATATGATTTGCTACATACTTTAATAAAGTTCCTAAGATAAGAGAATTGTTTTCTCACTGCTTATTTAATGGCTATTTCCAGCATGGGAGACAAACATTATTCATATTACTTACTGCGTAACAGTATTCACCTTGTAAAAAAAGCCAGACCATTAAAAATCTCTACTACTATTGGCCTTATTTATTAAAGCTGGCTAAATATATCACTTGTCTTACAGAGGCTATTTGGAGTATTTTATTAAGAAATGTGTGATGAATCTGACCTAGTTTGACAAAAAGAGGCAATGGCCTTCATAGAGAAAAATTGGGGAGACAATTTTTCTGATAGTGAGAACTTTGGAATTCACATTGGGACATTTATAATTACATATAGTTAAGAAGGATTCTCAGTGACTGCTACTCATTTTATTACAGCAAATACATCCAGTTACTGCACAGCCTACCATATAATGTACGTTATGCTCACATTTGTGCAATTAATGACAAATACAAGATTGTCATTTATTTAAAAATTCCACCCTTTGGGCTTTTTCAGCCCCAGCAGCTACTTTTGCCAAGCTCACTTCTAAATCTGAATTAAAGATATAATTCATCATGCACCCATGTATATATGTTTGTGTGTACATGTACGTATGAGTGAATAAGAGAAGGGTGTTAGGTTGAAACTGGATGGAAAGGAAATGTATAGCTAAAGGTCTTTATTTTCTCTTGTTTTGCTTCAATCCTTTTGTTAAAACAGTTTCTCCACATTTATAATCAGTGATGGGTAAAGTTGAAGAACTGTATAGATCAATTCTGTGTCTTAGTCATTCTTTATTTGCACTATTGAATATACACCTTAATTTTTTTCTGTTTAGTCTGCAATTTGAAAGAGATGGCTATAGATCAGTGGTTCTCAACCTGTGGTCAGCAGATTATTGGGCTACCATAATGTCATCCCAGGACGGGCCACAAAGGTTTGAACAAATGATTTAAATATTAAGTTAAGTCTTGGTGGTCTATGGCCACAAAAGGGGTCCTTGGTGAAGGAAAGGTTGAAAACTACTGTTCTAGAGCATCAATAAAGAACTTGCTATCCTCCTAAGATTGCTGAACCACCATCACTCACCACTGCTGACCATGCTGGTTTGTATGCTGGGAGATTTAGTTCAGGTACTTCTGTTAATGTATGATGTAAATAGCCTATTCTTGAGACAGCTCCATATCCATCAATGACCATGGCTGGATGTGAAGGTTTCTCTAAGACAGGGGTCGGGAACCTTTTTCTCTCAGAGAGCCATGAAGAGAGCCATA
>JANHFR010001556.1:90270-102412 GCA_032468015.1 Mimophis mahfalensis | reverse complement strand
AATTATGATGAACTAATGTATATATTTGTATATATATATTATGTTTTTTAACTTTTTAAACTAATAAAAATCATTTTAAAAAAAACCTTCCCCTATTCAATCTTCCCTCAAGTCTCAACCATTTCCAGGGCAAAAGGTGAGAAATTTCATTACAACAAAAGAGACCAAATTTGGCAAAGTGGCTGGGAATGGCTAAAAGTGGCAGACTATTCAGGAAAGCATTCCTTTCAGGATACCAGAGATTCCACCCATTAATAAACAAAAAGTCCCTTCCTCTGTGCAACTGCTTCTTCTAACTGCAACGTTGATATGGTAAACACTACAAGCTCAGCAATTTTAAAGCTAAAATCGATTACTTGTGCACTCTACTTGAAATCTATAGCACAGCCTACCTTGAGGAGATCTCTTGTCTTAGTTTATGTTTTTGTTAGAAGAAATGGAAATCGATAACACATTCACCTTGCTTAATAAATGAAATGATCTGCTTTCTTTAGCTAAATACCAATTTCCAACTGAAAGAAGAGGGTCCTCTACTAACCAACCACTCTGCATATGGAGACGGTGAGGGAAGGGGATTTCCCAATCTACATATACAATACTTTACCTCAACCTGCTGATTCCCATTTATGCTGTGAACTGCAGCTCCTAGATTTTCACAACCAGCATGAAGCAGATTACTTTTGCAATCGCTAAGGAGTAATTATATATGAAAAAAACATGAGATTATTTATGGAGCCCCTTCTCTTTATGTACTAGTAGTCTTTGATTATACCAGTTGATTTAACGACCATTTGAAGTTACAATGGCACTGAAAAAGGGTACTTAAAATTGGTGCTGTCACTTACCTCCAATCCCCATGGTCATGTGATCAAAATTTTGTTCCTTGGCAACCAGCTTGTATTTTACAAAGGTTGCAGCATCCCAGGGTTATGTGATTTCCATTTTCAACCTTCCCACCTGACTTCCAACAATCAAAGCAATGGGGGGGGGGCTGAATTCACTCTGTAGAAAGTTATCACCCACCTCCCTCCTAGAAGAATGAAATATTTTGAGAAATATTTTTAAAAAGGCAGGCTAAATTATTTCCCTTAAAAGAGAAATAAAAATCTTAAGGGAGACAGAAACTCAGAGCCCCAGCTTCCTTCCCCAAGCAGATATTTTTTGTCCATTGAGAAAGATTGGACCAGCCTATCTACAAAACAAAAGACCTTCAGCTCCAGGGTGATGGGAGTAAGACATGACCCTTCAGGACATAATAGCATTAACCCACTACCATCTAGCAGCAGAGTTCATCGCATTGCACAGTGATTGCTCAGTAAGGACATTGATCACTCTCCAAAGTTCAATCAAATTTAGCTCAGACAACCTACAGAGCCAGCTATGACTCCTATTACAGCCAATAGAATATATGTTATTGCACAGGAACAGAAAGTTCAAGTGCAAAGCCCAAGAGAAGATATAAAAGCCACCCACTCTCTACTCCATGTGGCCAACTGCACCAGAACCACCCATGTGGTTCTGCTTCACCATTAAATCATCTTTCCAACCAGTCTCCATGTTTCCAGTGTCTTTCCCTGCTTGGAACTGAACCAGATGAATATTTCTTCCAACCACTCTGTGATTCATTTAACAACTGCAATGATTTGCTTAAAAACATAGCAAAAAATTCAGTTAAACAGACTCACTTAAAAATCACCATGCATAGCAAATATTATATAATGATATGTATAATTACTCTTGTTTAAGCCAGACATCTTAAAAACTGTTAAAGATTTGCATTGTTTCAGGCTGTCAGGTTGCTTATAGTATTTATGAACTTATAAATCTATCCAACATAAACACAATGGAATTCTTTTAATTATTAAAAAAATAAAATAAAAAAATAAAAATAAAACTTTTGTCTTTTCAACAATTTAGGAATCAGCACTATATGTGAGACGATGGTTCAGTATCTAGCCTTAACTTACAGTAAGGTCAATAATTCTGTAATAAATGCTATTACTGTTGCAGAATCTATTAATTAAAGCTGATAATTATAATGGATGGAGGGTAGAAATGTAAGCAAGCAAGTTTGCCAAGCTAGAGTTCATAAAATGGTTCTCACCTGTTAAGTGTGGTTATAAATCATTAAGCAGAGTGAAGATGTCTTTGATTTCATTTTCTTCTTGCACAGCAGAAACCAAAGCAAGAAATATCCTAAAGGTAGTCTCTACTTAGGTCTCAATTATAGCACATACTGCAACTGATGAGATTTTTAAGTTTGGTGCTTTAAAATTGGACTCAGTTGCAGACCAAGAGTTTGTTTTATATTTCCATGATGTTCTATTTATCTTCTCCCAGCTTTATGACATTTCAGATTTCTTTTTTACAAGAGTTTCTCTGTGAAGCAACAGGGAATCCCATAAATAGTAGGTTGAGTGAAGTACATGCTTCAAAAATAATTCAGATAAATAGTTTTAGACCTCAGTCAAACATATTTCTCCACCATTATTTAAGGCACCTGCTGTTTTTCAGGCTTGAAAGGAAATCTGGAATAAAGATGTAACTCTTATAGGAATTACATTAACTTTAACAAATAGATTCTTTAAAGCTTTCTACAAAGCATTATGTATTTTCTTCAGGGATATGCAAAACTTTGAAAAAAGTCAGGCTACTTTAATGACTACTACAAAGGTGCAGTACTTATAGGATTCTTCTTCTGAGTCATGTTTGAAACACATACAGTGCTAACAAAAATCTCAGCCCATTTTATAAAACAATATTTTTCTTGAGGAACACCATTGAATTTCCTGAGTGTTCTTCAGCTTCTGGGACTTAGCTTTTCACAAGATAAACCAGAATTAATTCACATTCACCCAAACCCTCCCTGTTCTTGTCAACTCCCAAACAAGGGCTGACATTCAAGTGAACTGTTTCTCTATTTAGATGTTCAGTGGATTGCATATCCTTGTTCAAGTACGTTGTATCACATAATGGCTAACCAGGGTCATTAAGAAAGTGCACAAAATAAATAAAAGAACAATAGTTCTATCTTACTGTTGTTCTCTGGTAGTTGATATTTAAGATATGACTCCAGGGACAACAGCTGTCAAGGCAAGTAAACTGACCCCCATAAATTTGCTCAATCCCCTTTTAAAATCATCTAAAATGTTAGCTATCACCATATCCGAGGACAGCAAATTGTAGTTTAATTGTGTTGAGTAAAGCAATACTGTGTGAACCTATTTAAGTGGGTTACACAGAAAATAACTAGAATAACTAGATAATAACAGAAAATAAAGTTTATTTCTTGATTGATTTGTGTAGCTGCCCAAGAAGTGACTCAGTGAGCTTCAGTGGGTCCTATTGCCTTGCGATTATTTCAGTACTTTAACCACTATATCACATTGGCTCTCTAAATAGTTGATAACAAATAACTTCATGAGTAGGTGAGTAAATTGGATTGTTCATGTCATTGTCCATTTAGCATGATCAAAAAACTTGAAAATCCTAGAATGGGATAATTATGGGTCACGTTCTGATGGGGAAGTAGAAATAGACCTTGTTTAAAAGTTATGATAAAAAAGGAACAAGTTGTAGCTGTTAAGACAGACTGAACTGAACGTGAATTTAAAAATGACAGACTACAAGAAGGATGTAGGAAAAGATACTACACTGGGCATACAAAAGAAGCTGGTTGACATCCCAATTAAAATGGATATACAAATTACAAACTGAGGAATATTTTTAAAAAATATTTGATTGACAAAATTGGTTCATTTAAGCTTTAAAGAATTTTGTGAGAAGGAACAAAGAAAAAATGAAAAGAAATAAAGTTCTAGTTCTAACCTGGTTTCTTTTCCTATTGACTTTGCTTGTCAGAAGGCCACAAAAGATGATCACGTGACCACAGGACACTGCAACTATCATAAATGTGAATCAGGTTTCAAGCATCCAAATGTAAATCTCATGGCCATGGGGATGCTACAATGGTCATAAGTGTGAAATCCCATTGTAACTTCAGATGGTCACTAAATGAACTGTTATAAATCGACAACTGCCTGTCCCATGTAATTATACTGGGTGTGGAGCAAAGATGAGTGGATTGATTCATTTTATTTGTTCTTATATACAGATTTCTGGTCTGGCATAATTTGTCTAAGTATATTTTTAATCTCAAACAAACTCACCAGATTGGACTGAGATAAACAGAACATTTGCATGTATTTCTTTTAAACATATTCCAGTGTTTTAGCCTGGAATTGCTCAGCACACTTACTTTAAATGCCAGGGTATTTGCAGACAGATCTTTCTTCTCTAGTAGTTTTGCAGAACGCACAATGTTGTAGAATAGCCAACACTAGAAGGGCCATGGCTGAAGTTTCTAATCTAGTCTGCAAAATACAGTGCCAGGCATTTGAAATGATGAAGCTAAAAGCGACCACTTTCTACTTCTACACAGTGAAGTCATTCTCTGTCAAAAACCCCATGAATTACCGGTATTTATTTTCTCCCAGGGAAGAACACTGGCTGAACTTTATTCCTGTCTTTGCTGTTATGAGCAAAACACTAAGTTTCTTCTCAGCAGGACCTGTGGCAACTTCTTTTTAATCTAGTTAAGCTATAGATAGTAACATAGTGATGCTATAATAATAGGCACCATAGCTTGCTATGCTAGTATACCTGTCATTTCCCTGAAGTGTTTGGAAAAATTATATATGGCTGCCCATTTGTTTTGGGTAAAAAAACCAGGTATGTTAGGCTGGTCACATACAAATCTTAGAATCTATGTGCTATATGCATACTCATCTCTTAGTTCCAATGTAGGAGACATTGTTAAACCGAGGCCAAGAGAATCATAAATATAACCAGGGGAATCTGTGGGAAAGAACGTAAAAATGGGTAGGGTTGCAACTGCCTGAGCCACAATATTTCTGATTATCTTGATTTTAATTAAAGTCAAATGTAAACATCATTTACTTTATAACAGGGCTGTCAAACTCACGGGCCACGGGCTGGATGTGTCACATACTGGCCATGCCCATGCCCGGTTTAACAAAGGGGATAAAAGTCATGATATATCACATGACGATGGTGTGATGATGTGGGTTTGACACTGCTCTATAACCTATTCCAATCCAGTACTTTTTGGAACACCAATCATTGGCAAGTTGATCCAAGCCAAATGTAGCCCTCAACTCAGAAAAAGATGTCTAGCACTACTAAGGAAAGAGGGCAGCAAATATACTGGATAAATAGTTTTCAGTGTTACTTCTTCCACTTCTTCATCTTTTCCCTCTGTCATGCCAGAGAAATATTCTTTCTGACTGTGGGGCTCATGAAACATTTGTAAGAAATTTTGGTCACAGGAGAACAAATAACTGTAGTAGTCTTATTAGATATAAATCGAATAAAAACCAACAGAACTTCTTGTGCAGTGTATAGGAGAAACCTGTGGCCAGATGGCTAAGGAGAAACAATAACAGCTATGTATAATGGAAATTAGAACAATTACTTGAAAGGTGGACTACATGGCCTACATTTATTTATAGTCTACATTTATTTTTCTCAGTAGGAGGGTATTCACCTTCTAATATAGATTTAGAATTTAAAAGCACAAGAAATAAACATTGTGGCAAATATAAAATTGTTGCATCGTCTTTTGTACATAACTTCTCAACAGAAAAAAATGGTTAAGCCCATATTTTTTCCTTGAAAGTAATCCATGTTTTAATTTTCACATCAATGATTTAACTTTTAAAAACTTTGCTTCATTCATAGAAAGAGAATATTGTCAAAATCTGAAGCTATCAGATATTAGAGGAAATCAAAATGTGTCTGTCTGTATTTATGTAATGATTAAACTAAATTTTGACCACGCAGCTTTCTGTTAAATTCAGACCTCTACACATTTGCTAAGCAATTCAGGACTTGCTAGGATTTACAGGATGCAAGTTTAATTGACTTTCTTGATATGTTGGGAAAACACCTCCTACATTGCTCCAGTTTGTTGAGCTATTGTTTGGTGCAGATTTAATGCTCAGGTGTGCTTGACCCATTTCTAGAAGTAACCTGACAGGCATAGGGAAGATTGCAGTGGGAGAAGACCTATTCCAGTGGCCAAACTCTCAAGCACCAGCTGTTCTTGTCCAACCCTCACCCACATTAAGGAGGGGTTGTTTTTCTGCCAACATGAAATGCCGCAAGGAAGAGGAAATTAACTGAGGAATTCCATGAATCACCTTGCTAGGATGCTACCACTTTAAGAATTGTTTAATAGCTATATATTATTATGAAAAAACAAAAAAAATGTGATTTGATTTTAGTGCCTTATTTTACTGCAACAGAGAGAGTCAAAAGTCAATGCTTCTTTTTCTTTTTCCTAATCCTTCCTCATTTTTCTTTCCCACTTCTTCCATTGTTTTGTATTTTGTATCTTATTTTATCTTATAAGTTAATAAAAAATGTTAATGGCAAAAAGAATTAATTATAGGTTGATTCTTTAAAACCACAGGTAGTTTTTCAAAATAAATAAAACATAGCAGAAGTGATCACTTTAAGTTGCAACAGAGACCTGCTATGTTAACGGAAGGTGTGAAACACTTCTGAATCATTGTTGAAGCATCCACAGCCCTAGTTTGGCCCTAGTTGCACATCTATGGAATCAGCACATCACAGTTTGAAATTGCTAATCCTCAGCTGTTGCCCAACCACTTGAAAGTATTGAGATTGTGCAATTGGTACAGATGCATCTTATTCATAGCATTAAACAGAATTCTATGGTTTGTCATTAATCTTCATGCTCTATAATTATCAGTCTTCTCTCAAGTTCAGGCTGTGGGAAACCTGCAAGCCACCACTCAGCATTCATTTTGTGGCCCTGGAGTGAACAGGGTGAAAATATTACAGCCCTTTGAAGAAACTGGGGAGATTTCTACATTGCAGTCTTAGAACAATTTCAGAAATTGTAAAGGGTTGGCAATGGGGCTAAGCTGGTCTTCACTCCGGTCATTGCAAGACCTGATGGGTTGTTCCCCAGCTTACTATTCTTCCCATCTATGCAGAGAATGCAACCCTCTTCAGTTGGCTCCTGTGTAGTCCAATCTACCAATGCTGGCCTTTCCCTTCTGGGACGTTGTTCCCCTTAGCAATTTCCATGCCGTTTCTTTGCTTTCCGATATTTACTCATGGATGCTTTCCAGTTCCCCCAGTTCTCTCTGACAGTAATACCAACCCTTTTTCTCCTCGCTCTTAGGACTTTCTTTTGAACCTACATTCTTGTGAACTTTGAAGCAAAGAACTGATAGCTCAGCTTTCTGACATTGTAAGGAAAGGGAAACTTTGCAATATCATGGAAAGCAAGTGGAAAAGGACCTTGTCTCAACCAGGCTGGGCAAAATGTATATATTTTATTTATTTTTATTTGTTTGTTTGTCAAACATGCACAAGATAACAGGAATAAATATGAACATGAACATAAACAAACAAACTAAATACAGATAAATGGGGACAGTAAGACCAGGATGGTAGGCTTGATAGTTCTCTTATGAACACCCCCTTTACAAACATCTTAGGAATGGGGTGAGGTCCATAGTAAACAGTTTGAGGTTGAAGCTATGAGGTTTTGCGGCTGTAACAACAGAGTCGGATAGAGCATTCCAGGTGTTGTCCACTCTGTTGGATGAGCATTTGCAACCTGCAGATCCACTGTTAGGAGAAGGGCACAATTTGGCTCAAGTACAACTTGGAATCATTTTTGAGAGCCAGTTCTAGCCCATTAAGGCTAGGAACCAGGAGATTGTGAATTCTTCTCTTACTTTAGGGATGAAAGCAAGCTGACTTTGGGCTAGTAGTGCTCTCTCACCTCACAAGGTTGTTCTTGTGGGGGGAAATAGGATGAGGACAGAGTTTTGGGGGGTGTTTTCCACTCTGAGTAAAAGTGAAAAAGGCAATATCAAATATCAAATAAAACCAAAAGCGTGCCCATTGGAAGGTGTCAGGGTTGAATGGACCATGAGCTTCTGGCGCTAAGGATAGCCATTGTTACATCCATCTATTTCCTGTTGATCTTTTTCTAGTCTAAATAAATTTATTATTAGGATCTGCAACAATCCATCAGACAGATGAAAAGCAAACATAAAAACCTCCTCTTGTCTTCTGTCTTGAAGGTTGGCTCTTTTTGCCAGAGTTTTCCCATGCATAAAATTGCAATAATAATGTGAGTACTAGTGCCCTGTCTAAGGAATGCAGGAAGGATTAACATTATTGAGAGGATTATTTAAAACAGTATTTGAGCATTTGCTAGTGGTGTTACCTTGTTACTGTCAATATTATTGTTTTTAATAAACTTTGAAAATGAAAGGTTCTCCAATCTTTTTGTTATGTGCTACATTCTCAAAACTGTTTCTTTCAAATCCGCTCTGATTTGTTACTTCCTTGAAAAATTGGGGCACTGTTCACATTGTGGGTAAATGCTTTGCTGGATTCAGAGATTGTGCCCAATCATGTTCTGATTAACTGTAATTTGTTGGCGCTACCGCAGTCAGCTAGATTCGCCATTTGCAAAGACTTTCACTATTTGGTTCAACAAGTAGCAAACAAATATTGAGAATTAATAAACTGTGCTAAGCTATACTCTGTAGTAAACAAGGTGTTGCTGTGCCTCAGCTCCTAGCATTTTTCATCCAATCCATTTCAACTTCTAGACCAGGGGTGTCAAATTCAATTTCATTGAGGGCTGCATCAGGGTTGTGTTTGACTTCAGGGGGCCGGGGTGGGCATGGCCAGGGTGTGTGTGGCCAGTTTGACACTTGTGTTGGGGGTGCCTATGCTGGCCTGAATGCTCTGCCAGCAAAAACGGGCTCCAGTTTTTGCTGGCAGAGCAAAATCTCCATTTTGGGCTGTGACAGCCTACTGCAACCCTCTGCCAGTGAAAACAGAGCTCAGGAAGGCAACATTTTTGATGTCAGAGGCAACACAGGCAGTCTTTTGCTGTTTCCAGAGCAGTACCATGGACCAGGTCCAGATCTAAGCACCCCATGGGCTGGATCCGGCCCACATGCCTTGAGTTTGACATCCCTGATCTAGACTAATTCAGGGACTGGACATGATTTAGAAAGTAAAAGGCCAAACCTGTATGACTTGGTAAGGGAAATATAAATAGCTAGAGGCATAGTGGTGCAGCGAGTAGAGTGCTGTATGTAGCTGCCAACTGCCTGAAATTAGGCAGTTCAAATCTCACCAGGCTCAAGGTTGATTCAGCCTTCCATCCTTCTGAGATGGGTAAAATGAGGATCCAGATTGTCGGGGGCAATCTGTAAACTGCTTAGAAGGGGTTAAAAGCCCTGATAAGTGGTATATAAATCAAATGCTATTGCCATTGCTATATGTGTCTATATGCTTGCTTTGCTTAATTTCTTCATATTTCCTTATCTACTTCATATAAGTGAATGGCTTATATATTAATTACATAGCCACACAAATATATCCATAAGTCTTTCTGTTTAGTGTACAAGGGTTATATATTTGCAGGAGCTTTTTATCTTGGATTTTTGTATTTCATAAAAAAAATAATACATTTTAAAACATGCATGGAATAGGTCAGGAAAATTGTACACCATGCCATGACTTAGTTTACTGTTTCAACTGAGGTATTCTCACTGGGTCTTTCAAAAGGCCAGTTCTACATTATAATCTTTTACCACCACAGAAAACGCCTTCTGAATGGTTCCTCATAGTTGTGACAGACCAAAGAAAAACATTTCTATAATTATTTTTCTAGCTCCGACAGGTTTATAAATGGACTTGGACAACTAGGTCACATTTCAGAAATAACACTAAATGCTGGCTATATAGTCTCTTGACATTTCTTCCTTTCACATTAATAGAATATACTTCACACAAGATGCTATTTGCAGGTGAAGAGGACAATTTTCTTCAGAAAAGAATTTCTTACAGAATAAAGGTTAGGCAGCAGCCATACGGATTAAAACAAAGGCCAACTTTAACACAAATAAGTGAATTGAGGAAGGAAATAACCTTGTGGACTTTGATCAGGAAGAGACATAATATATGCTTAAATTCAACATTTCATGTTTACTATCTCTGCAAATTGAGAATACTTGCTTTAAATGAGAAGTGCTATGAAAGGTAAACTTGGCGTTAAATCATAAAAAGGAGATAACCAATTTATAGGAGGTGACCAACATTACTATATTATATTGGTGGGATTTGTGATGACATTTAGCAAATAAAATAGGAGATAACTGTACAGAATTAAAGGGACCCATTGAACTTCTGATCAAAGACACAGATTTTACAGCACCCTTCATCATCTCTGAAAACTTGTATAGCTAAAAATTTCTTTCCAGGTGCTTGCCTAGAGAAAGTCCTGGTAGAAGCAGGAACAGAAAAAAGAAAAATGTTGTCAAGAGAGCCATAGACAAAGAGACACATGCCACAAATAAAAATATGAACCAAAGATAACTTTTTTTTAGAATTCTTTTAATTTATCAGCCTTGTAGTATTCCAACAATAAGATGCACATACGAATGAAAATGGCTTCAGTTGTGTGGTTGTAGATGTCATTTGCCTTTTCTCCACTACTTATCTGATGGATGGTTTTTGAGGGACTGTCACAAAGAAAAGGGTGTCAATCAATTTTCCAATGCAAGAGAAGAAACAATGGATAGAAATTAATCAAAGAGAGATTCAACCTAGAGCTAGGGATAAATTTTCTGATATAAAGAACACTCCACCAGTGGAATAGCTTGCTTCAGAAGTTGTGGGTGCTCCATCACTGAGCACTTTTAAGAAGAGTGAGTTATTCTTTTAATCCAGCCTATCTCCTGAGTTGTTTGGGACATGAACGAACATGGGGGAACCCATGTATTTGAGTTCTCAGAAGACCCAGTTAATAGGAAATAAAATACATAAGAAAATAAGAATGGCCCTGATCATCACCATATATTATGACACCACTGTTGCTGATAATAGAACAAAACATGTGCACATGTTCTCTGTAGTCAGTAAAATTCTGCTCCAAAGAAAAATATATATATATTGTAGTTCTGATTTACTCATTTTAGGAATAACAGGCCAAAACTGCATCCAATACTTTACAGGCAGTCCTTGTCCTGCAACAATTCATTTATTCACTGTTTGAAGTTACAGCAGCACTGAGAAAGGTAACATGACCATATTTTACACTGGTTGCAGCATCCCCATGGTCACATGATAAAAATTCAGATGCATGGCAACCGACTCATATTTATGTCAGTTGCGGTGTCCAGGTGTCATGTGATCATCTTCTGATGAGCAAAGTCAATGGGAAGCCAAATTCACTTGACAGTTGTGTTGCTAACTTGAATATTGTAGTGACTCATTTGACAACAAGAAAAGTGATAAAGTGGGGCAAAATTCACTTAACAACTCTTGCACTTAGCAACAGAAATTTTAAGCACAATTGTGAACATAAGTCAAGGACTATATCTTTATAATGTATCATGTCATATTGTAAGTGGTTGGTGCAGAATCAATATTAGAACAGGATGTTATGCTGGAGGACTTAAAACTTTATAGCTTGGCAGCAAATAATTGTAGTAATAAATAGCACTGACAGATTTTGGAGAAAAGCAGTACTAGACCATGAGCGTCCAGCTTTTTGGCTTGCCTGGGTCACATTGAGTGAAGACGAATTATCTTGCGCCACATATAAAATATGTAATGATGTTGTTAGTTGTGAAGTCGTGTCCGACCCATCGCGACCCCATGCACAATGTTCCTCCGGGCCTTCCTGTCCTCTACCATCCTCCAGAGTCCATTTAAGTCCACACCGACTGCTTCAGTGACTCCATCCAGTAATAGTTAATGTATATAAAAATCACATACAATCACATTCAAAATTTCCAGTCTTGTGGGGCCAAATTACTACCTGTCCAGGGCTGCATGCACCCAGGGGCCCAGGCTTGGACATATCTGAACTAGACTCTTTCATCTCTCCTTTTTCAGAGAGCACACAGATCCTTCTACTTGAGTCACATCAGAAAGGCTAATCCAGATCATTTTATGGCTTGGATTACTGCCAGTATCTATCTATCTATCTATCTATCTATCTATCTATCTCTCTCTCTCTCTCTCTCTCTCTCTCTCTCTCTCTCTCTCT
>JANHFR010001556.1:33413-45523 GCA_032468015.1 Mimophis mahfalensis | reverse complement strand
CTCCTAAGTATTAAATCTAGGCTGATACCGTTGCTGGCTGGGGAATTCTGGGAGTTGAAGTCCACGCATCTTCAAACTGCCCAGGTTGAGAAACACTGTTCTACTCAGAACTCTCCTACTTGGAAATCTTATTAGTTCCTATATTCATTCTCAGTCCAAGTCAAAGGCTAAAAAGAACAAGCGGGCCCCCTATCTCCCACCACTCACTCCATAACCCCATCTTTACTTCTCAGCAATTCATAGGGAGCAAGCAGGCAGTTTTGCTGGCGCGGGGCAGAAGCCGTGTCTCTTGAAGGTCAGGCTTCCTTGGAGCTCTGACCGGGAGGAGCACGCAGCCTGCCTATCCGGAACAAGTGCCAGCTCAGGTACTGCAAGCGGCAGCGGGTTAGCGCTCGCCTTTGGCTCAGCCCCACAAGCAGCAGCCCGTCCCAGAGCCCCGAGCGCCTCGGGGATGGAGGGTCTCCGCCAGCGACCCACCAATCCGAGACCGTGCCTGGACCGAGGATGACCCGCAGCCTCCAGAGAGGAACTCACCGTTCTCTTTGCCGTAGCCCCAGGACATGGTGGTGATGGGTCAGCTGTGCCGGGTACCGCCGTTGCTTCGCGCTCCGCCTGCTCTCCCCTTGCCCGAGGGTGACAGACCCGCGGTTCTTTCTCAGGGGCTTTTATAGGTCTCGGCCAACTCCATGACCCTCGCGGACCTCGCCGACGGGCGGGGGAGCAAAGGGGAGGAGAAGGGGGCGGCTCCCAGGCGAGCGCCACCGGCCGGGGGGCGGGGAGAGCAGGACGGGCTGCTTGCAAGGCGGCGGGGACGTGCGGTTGTGTCTCCTGAGCTTCCCGGAGCCGGTTTCGTCGCCGGGGCTCCTGTTCCGTCACTGTAGCGGGAACCGCTGCTGCCGCTGCTGCACCGCGTCACTTCAAGCCGGAGCCTGGCACCGCCAAGCGCTCCAGCCCGGCGCTGCCGCCTCGGGAGGGGCGCCGCGTAAAAGCGCTTCTTGGCTCAGGGCCGCCGAGAAGATGGAGCGGGTTTCAGTTCTCTCTGCCGGGCGGGCGCGCGGGGTGGAGGGGAGCGGGGGAGACTGTTGGCTGCAGGGAAGCTGTTGCTTAAGTGCGGCTCTTCGGGGCCTTGGCGCGGGCTCTGGCCGCAGCCAGCCCCACCGCGCAGTTCCCCATCCCACGCGCTAGAGTCTCCTTCCTCCGGGAGGCGGGAAAAAAAAAATCACTCGCGGGAGTTGACCTTGAGACGACGTGCTTGCGCGCGGGCGAAGCAGAGCCGGCCCGGCGGGTTTGCGGGCGATGTCGTGATGCGGTGGCGGCTTTTGCGCTTCGGGTTGGGACGTGACGGGAAGCGCGGGAGCTCTAGGGGATTACGAGTGTGCCGGAGGCTTCCCGGGGATCAGGGAGGCTCATGCGTGGTCTAGAACTGGCGCCCTGGAGTTGCCTGGAAGGTCGCAGGGAGAGAGCAGAGGTTGGTAACATATTCATGCGGTCTGTGAATCACACGAGGTGCCTTGGAGCCGTGCCGTGGAGGTGAGTAGGGTATGGAAACACACATATACACATCCCCCGGCGAATACTTGTATAGGAAACTGCGGTGCCTTCTGAAGCTAGCTGCTAGTTAATTCTTGACTCTCGGTGGAAAAGGAAAATGCAATTGTAAGCTGTTTCCCGCTCATAACAGCTTTTAACACCATAGTAGTAATGATGAGTTCAAAATATGGGACTTTTTTGTTGTCTGCATTTAAACTAATGTAGTCCCTTCCTTTGTTTTGGAGGCAGGAATGAATCCCAGTTGTTGAAGAACATTGCGAGAGGATTTTACTGTGCTCATGCCCTGCCTTTAGGCTAATTGCATACTACAAACATTCAGCTGGGAGACCAAATGCCTTATTTAGTGTGGCCTTTGAACTGGTCCAGCCAGAATCCTGTACAGTATTCTAACCTACAGTGTAGAAACAAACAAAGCGATGTCCCATTCCCTTAATGTAGCTAAGTGTCCTGGAGATACTTTGGACTGCTTGAGGAAATAACTCAGGCAGCTAACACTAGTGTGTGTGTGTGTGTGTAGTTGAGCCATTAATGGAAATAGAAAGATAAGCCAGACCTGTTGGTTGAGGCATTGGATGGCTGCCATTATTGCCTAGCAGTTTGGGAACTGTTTCAGGTAAGTATTAGTAATACAAACTCAGCATTATTTCCTGTTCTACTTTTTCGCACCAGCTTATTAAAAACTTATCTGCGTTCTTGTTTAACTCCATGGGAAGGTGTTTGATCATATTTGACACTAGTCCATGTGGCTCATCAAAACTGTGTGACAGTAAAAAATGTCTCTAAGCATCCATGGCTTAGGAAAGTTTCTACTGAGAGCCACATGGAAGGAGTGAAACAGGATGTGGACAGTTCCTTGGTTCATCTCTATGCTTGAGTTGTTTTAGTTTGTCCTAAACATTAAAGTATTAATATTTTGCATATATACACCCACACTTACACATCAACATGTACATTCTGGATAGAAGGAAGATATTTCTATTAGCTCAGGGGTGTTACTGGTTTAACCATGTGTAATACTGTACTTGTGGATTCACAATTCCAGTTGTTTTGTTTCTAATCAACAGATTACTGTGTGCAAAAAGGATAAAAGAATTGCCTCTAGCTTAAGAGCAAACTACACAAGACATGTATAAGGAAGATTCATTCAGTATTTTTACTTGCAATGCAGTGTTAACACAATCCTGTGAGAAACACATGCACTTTTTGACACTCACTCTACATTGTTCCGAACCATGTTTTATTGAAAGGCAGCTCAGACCCCTAAAGTGTTCTTTTAAACGTTCTTCTAAAATTTTGTCTTCACTGAAATGGACAAACTTTTTATCATTAAAAATGGAACGAGGAATTAAAAGAGAAATCACTCGAACAAAAGAACATGGAACCTATGAGCCACTCTTTACTTTTGTACCGTATTGCCACAGATAATATAGGTTCTGCAAATAAGGAAGGAAATATATTCCTGTTGCTGAATTTACTACAAATTGAAACCAAATAAGGGTTTATTTGAGCAAATTAAATAAATCATATCATCTGTGTTTACAGGTCTAATAATGTCAGCAGTTTAAATAAATAACAGTGCTTTTTAAAAAATACATATCTACTGAAAGAAAAATTATATTAACTCCAAGAGCAACAAATGCAAATGAATCTACTAAAACTACTGGAAAAGAAGTTCCTTGGGGTTTTCCAGAAAATGCTTCAAAGATTACTGATTAACCTAGTTAGATGAGCTCTTTCACAATTCAATTATGACATTCGGAAATGTAATAATGGCCTTAATGCACAGTTGGAAAGTTGACAAAGGAGGCAATGAGCTGATTAACATATGGATTGACTTTAACCTACCTGTGCAGGCCTTCCATATTTTCAAATAAGGAAGCTCCAGATGTCTCATCATTGGAGCCTCTGGGCATAATGAAAATCAGGGACTTTCCTCTGATGTGTTACTATATGTCCACTCAATACCTTCCTTGATATCCTTGTTCTTTGTTTCTTTGTTTCTTTGTTTCCAGATATGGCAGATCTGGAAGATATTTAGACTATTGTTGCCATGAAGGCCTCATCAAGTTCTTAAGTATAGATCACTTTGGCAATGTACACTAAATTGGAAGCTAAATTTCAGAATTGTCTTTGCATGATGATTTTCATTTAATATTCTTGCATTGGCTGTTGAAATGTGTGAGCGCTGGTGTAAATGTAGTGGATGAGTCTCATAAACAAGCAGACCAATGTTTGATTATTCATTATTTAGTAAATTCCAGGATGATGCATTAGATGCTTTCAGAGGAAAAGTGATGAAGTAGTTTTGCCAGCAAAGTAAGCTTATAGAGTGTAATCTACTGTACAAAGCAATTAAAATCCAATTCTAAAAACCAGTTCTTTCAATGAATTTTATGTACTGGAGATATATTTATGGTGTTATTGTATTTGAGAATATTACATTAAATATAGTATTTCTGCCAGACACACATATAATAAAGTTGCGTATTAAATAAAATTCTTTTTGTGTTCTCTTAAGGAGAGTATATAATACATAACCCTAAAATAAAAAATTATCCTTATAAACTTCATTAGGATAAATGTTTCAGAGAGTCACATTTGATAAGTAATTGACTGTAATTCACAAATTGAAGTATAGAGAAGTCATTCAAGTCTGCATTGCAGTCCAAGGGCAAACAATTATTATCAGGTATTGCCACTGCAGACTGTTCATTTAAATGTACATTTAGTTTGACAAGAACATAAGAAAATTCCATCAAAATATGTGAGCTGTAGCTGGTGCAGCCGATAGCATTGGGAGATTGTACTTTACAGCCTTTCAGCAGATTCACTGAAAATATTATTACCCTAATTAATGCGCACTGCACTCCTGGAATTACCTGAGGGCTGAAATTAAATGCTGCCAGGTTTAAGTAACATAAATAGCCACAAGGCTTTGCTTTGTGTTCCTCTTCACTACTTTCATGCAGGCCACATCTAGGAGCTTTGTCTTTTCTAGTGAACATTCTCAGGACTGATAAAATCTTTCAGGTACAGCTTAGTAAGTATTCATAAACAACAGACATAAATAGAAGGTCCATCATGATAGCGTGTAAAGAGGCTTTCTTTGAGTTGAAATCAAAATGAATGAGCTTACAAGATCAAGCAAGCATTATATTCAATTGCAAACTGTTCAGGTTAAAAAAACTTGCTCTAATAGGATTCCATATTTCACTGTCATGTAGCTTTTCAAGTTTGTTATTAACCAGCTCAGGAGGGGCTGGGGTGCTAGGCCTGATTACTTCTTGGAAAAGATTTCCAAGGAATAAACTAATCCAGGAAGCTGAAACAAAAATCCAGAAGATTGTAGCAAATATTTCTACACTCTGGTAAAGGAAACCCCATGGATGCATCTATAATGCCACCAGCAACAGTGAGCTTGACTTTTTGTGCGCCAGTTGCACCCTTACCTGGACCGTGATGCCTTGGCCACAGTCACTCATGCCTTGGTCACCTCTCATCTGGACTACTGCAATGCCCTCTACATGGGGCTCCCCTTGGGGTGCATCCGGAGGTTGCAGCTGGCCCAGAATGTGGCCGTGTGAGTGGTAATGGGAGTATTGCGGTATTCCCATGTCACGCCGCTTCTGCGCAAGCTGCACTGGTTGCCGGTTGCTTTCCAGATGCGCTTCAAGATCCAGGTCATCATCTACAGAGCCCTATATGGCAATGGCCCAGGCTACTTCCGGGAGCACCTCCTGCCAGCATCAGCTCCCCACCGCCCAGTTTGCACTCACAGAGTTGGCCTCCTCCGGGTGCCATCGGCCAGACAGTGTCGGCTGTCGACCCCCAGGGGGAGAGCCTTCTCTGTGGGTGCTTCCACCCTTTGGAACCAACTGCCCGTTGACCTTCGGACGGCCCCTGACCTCCGCTCTTTCCGGCGCGAATTAAAGACCTGGCTTTTCCGGATGGACTGCCTTGGCTGATGGGGTGGGGGGAGGGGTTTTTTAATGTGGTAATGGTTTATTGAATAATTTATTTAATATTTTTTAAACTTTTGTATATTTGTTTTTTATTGTTCATCGCCCTGAGTCCTTCGGGAGAAGGGCGGTATACAAATTTAATAAACCTAACCTAACCTAACCTTTTAAAAAAGCTTGACTTAGAACTCTCACCTCTCAGTGTCTTTTTTAGTGTTCTCCTCTTCCACACATACAAGTCCTGGCCTTCAGTGAGCTGATTTCACTTCATTTGAATACTCTTTAATTTCCTAGAAGCTTTTTCATGGTCAGTAAATCAAGAGTTTTGCATCATAAATAGAGCCATAAAGCTACAGAATGGACAAATAAATACTGCAGTCCTTTGTTCTTTAAATAAAGATTCCAAGATATTTGTAGGAAATCTTTTGTGATGCCTATTGCAGTTCACCACAAGCAGTATCATATATGTTTAAGACAACACAAGGATGTTAATTTTTGCATGGTTAATTCTAGCACTGGCATCTACTATTAGTTGGGCAGCCCCCCCTCTACTGATGTAGCAGTGCAACACCATTAGGGTTCTAGTGCTGGCCCACTGGGTCTTTTGCTTTTATTACACATTTTTACTGCTACTGTACAGATGACTTGTTTTTGAAAAGATTGAGTGAATGATCAGAAGATCAATAGGATAATTGATTCTACTGATTCCATGATGCAAATTCAAAGATGTTTTGTGCACAGGCCAATCTGCCCCTTTCTATGTACCATATGCCATAAGGGTTTTGAAAATTGCTTCTCATTTGGAGCTCCCTGAGCAAAAAATACGATTCAGGCACACTTGGATCATTAATTAGCTTTCAGAATGGGTTCTTGTATTTTTGTAATATAGCCCTTGAGCTGTAACTGGTCACTTGGTGACTGTTCAAGATGGACCTACCTTGGGACTGCTTATAACATGAGTTCAAAGTTCTGACAGTCACACACACACTCTGCAGTCACATATAGCCACAGTGGCGCAGTACTGCAAAGTTAAACTGCAGTACTGCATGCTACTTCTGACTACTGGCTGCCTGCAGTTTGGCAGTTCAAATCTCACTAGGCTCAAGGTTGACTCCATCCTTCCATCCATCCGAGGTTGGTAAAATGACGTAGATTGTTGGAGGCAATATGCTGACTCTATAAAACTGCTTAATAAAGCACTGTGAAGCAGTATTGCTATTGCTATATTCAAACCTAGGCATTTGGCAACACAGCTGTTTGCAGCATTCTGTGGTCATGTGACCATGTTTTACGATGGTTTTGCCAAAACCCAGCACTTCTGATTTTCGACAAAACCATTCTCACACCAAACATTGGTTTGATTAATGATCATGGCATTTTCTTAATGAACAGTTCATAACTTAAAACTATGATGGGCAAGCTCCATTACAGTCATAAGTCCAGAACTACCAGTACACTTCTTAATGTTTCATCTATATCCAAAAATGCTGGTATGATTCTGCTCTCAATTAAAGTGAAGGCCATTTTGTTACTGACACTAGCTTTAATATTGCACAGGATTTAAAAGTACACTTGTTTAAAATACATGCTGTTTTAAAATATTTCAGACATTGAACCATAATGCAGCGATTCCCAACCTTTTGGGCACCAGGGACTGGTTCCATGGAAAATAATTTTTCCATCTACTAAGAGGGGGAGAGATGCTTTTACATGCTATCTAGATCCCATGCATGTGCAGATGAAGTTTTGCTCACTTGCACAGTCCAGTTCCTAATGAGCCACTGACTGGTCACAGTCCACAACTCAAGAGTCAGAGACCCTTGCCCTAATGCATGAATGTCATAGCTCCCAGTTTATATAGAAATATAATTTGAAAACTTTTCAGAGTGTTCTATGAACATTTGAGGGGAAAGATCATGCAGTAGAGCAAATGGGATCTCATGAATGTTAGATGTAGGCAAGCAACACAAATGTGCTACTTCATAAGGAGAAATGTTTGAGATTTGATGGCTGGGACTAGGAAATAAACAAATATAATGATCTTATGTCAATAAATGTAATATGTGTGCTTGATTGCTAACTGAGTAAGGAATGATTGGAAGTTAACAGCCAAATTTTTGCTGAAGAGAAAGAGAAGAATAATCCATAAAGAAACTTTAGAAAACTTGACTTCTCTACGGTATTTGTTGGAATTACTGTGAGATCTGGCTGTACAAGCAAAACATTTCAAAGCCACACAAGGCTTTGTGTGCTCAATCCTGTTATCTATTGCTTAGTATGAATACTTGTTTGCCACACTGAACCACACTCAGCACATAGAGATATTCCAATCAAGGATAAAGGGAGAACTTGATGCTGACATACTTTAAGCAACTGGCAGGAACATCCCAGCTCAGTTCCATTGCACTTGTGATATACAAAGTACAGCATGACCCCAAATCTGTGTAATTGGGTCGGTCCTTCAAGGTAGGTCAGGTCAAAGACAGGAACCGCCTCCATTAATGAATGTTCCTTCTTTCCCAATTCCCAGGATCTGTTCTACATTCCAGAACAAACTAGGAAAGCATTCTAGGAGCTGATCCAGCATTCAAGCACTTCCCATAAGCAGCACAGGGGTTCATGATGACTCTATGGGGGCAATAGGATTAGAAGTAGCTACTCAAAAATCCGCAAACTCTTCTTTATTGGCTGCCATTGTTGCAACAAAGAATTCACAAGTCCGCTACAATGTTTCTCAGTGTTTTGCCACTTCAAACTGTCTATTTAGCTTTAAAAAAAGATGTGACAAGTTTAGTAAAGAGGTAGCTATAAAAGATATGTGAAAGATTTTCATTTTAAAAATCTTTCCTAGTCTTTAGCTTAAGATACATCTGTGGAAATCATTTAATATAATAATAATCCAGGCTCTATCCACTACAGATTAAAGGTCTCTTCACTGAAGGTTATGAACAATCTACTATGCTTGGTCCCACACAGTTTGATAGATATGTGTTCTTCAACTTCTTGCCTAGGACAGAGTGATTGGGCCAAGCCATCTAGCTGACTAGCATCTTAGTTCTATATTATATTGGCACATATTTGGTTGGTTGGTTGGTTGGTTGGTTGGTTGGTTGGTTGGTGTGTGTACATATACACACCAAATTCTATGACACCATCATCTGAGTTCCCTCAGTTCCCACTATTATTGCTTATTATTTATGCATTTTAAAGTTCTCTAACAAAAAGAACATTCAGAAGCAATATACTGTAGGTCTCAGTCCCAGTGGATATAAAGCACGATCAGGAAAAATTGTTGTGATCATACTTTCCTTGAGAGGCTAATATGCTAGATAAAATATGCTTTTGGTTTGGATCCAACAGGAAATCATCAGATTTTCATGCCATGATAATAAATAAGCAGTATTGTGCTGCTTAGTGTCAGACTACAACCAGGAAGTATCAGATTCAGGTCCATTTTCATTTGTGGAAGTTCATTGTGGGAATTTGGATTGCCATTTTTCCAACTTAGCGTAACTGGTGGGGTTGTTGTGGAAATAAAATTAAGAGGAGAGCAAAGCTGTGTATTTTTAATCACCTGAACAAAAGTAGCTTAATTTTTCAGGAGCTAATACAGAATTCGTAGGAAAATAACCTAAGACATTTCACACCACCACCACCACCACCTCCATATTAAAAGTTAAGTCCTTGGTCTTGGCAAGAGATGAAGGGAAATTGGAACAAGGCTATAGCTTTTCCATTACAACATATCAAAATTCACTCAAGTCTATATATAAAATTCACTCTACTACAGTTTTCTGGTTTCTATAAAAAGAAGCTCCCACAGGCCCATTTGAGCTGTTCAGTTCCCCTATTGAACTTCGAAGACTGAGCCACTTCCTGCTTTTGTGGTCACCAGATTTATAAAAATATAAGTAAAGCTGATGCACGTGGATAACATTACAATAAAGTATTCCAATGAGACACAATATGATTCTTTTTTTAAAAAAAATAGCAATTATCTCTACTGATCTTGAGGCACAGACTACATTGGTTCTTCAGGTCCCAATTCTGACCAGCGGTGTACCAATTCACCAAGATTTGGCATTTATAAAATTACAGTCAAGTTGATTTCCACCACAACATTGCATCTTTTTTAGAAGTGTGGATGGTAAGGAAACACCTTGGGTTATGTGTGAATCACTGTCTTTGGCTGAAGATTACAACTTTATTGCAGTGGTAGTGGTGGTAGGAAATTCTTAAGGTTATTTTTGCTGCATTGTAAGCAGCAAAATTACTGATTTTTATTGTAATACTTTTCTCTCTTTTTAATTTAAATGATTGCAACCGGAGGCCCAGAGGGTACATTAGGCATGGAAACAATTGGAAAGAATCTCACCAACTTTCCTGTCATTACAAAAGTGACAGTCACACCAAAAGGAAATGGCACAATTCAAAGCGCTTACAACTCCTGCTGACATTAGTCAATATTTATTTAGCCTCTCGCAAATGAAGGCATTTTATTTAGCCTCTGTTCATTTTTCTGCATTGCTGCCTGTGATGATTTTATTGTTCCTCATGAAAATGAGCACTTCCTGCCTTCTCTCTTGTTTGTATCAGTTATAAAGTGCTTTTCCCAGCTCCCACAGAAATCTGGCTAAAAATCAGTATAAAACTTTTTATTGGCTCAGCCAACTTCTCAAGAGTGATCAGAATGGATAACACCATTGATCATGCTTCTCTACATAAAACTTTGGCTAGTTTTATGATATTGCTGACATTATTTTCTGAATGATTTATATCTTTCATATCTTCTATGATGCTCTAAACAACTCACCATATCAATAAAATACATAAGTATAAAAATCACTAAAGAACACAGAAACACCCCAACAATTATTTTAAAAGACTAAAATGTTCAAAGAGCAGTTTGCAAAAAGCATAAAAGTAAGACGTTGAAGTTGTTTCTGAAACTGAAGGCCTACTCCAACTTCTGGAACATTGTTGGTGAAGAAGTGAGATCTGTCTTTCTCTGAAGACAATTTCAGGATATACATATGTTATTGAAAATGCGTCCCATCACCCCCAATCACTGCCACATATATCTTAAAGGTTGCTGCAGCAAAGAAGAGGACTTGATTGCAGCCAAAGGCAGATATATGTGAGAAAAGATGAATATTATCTTGGTCCTAAACCATTGAGGGCATTAGAGTTCAACACTGATATATCCATTCTATACCAAAATAAATTGGAAGCCAGTAATTGTTTTAGTACGGACACAATTTGTTTCCTGTATGCAACTTAGGTTAAGAAAAGTCCTTGACCTATGATCACAATTGAGCCCAGAATTTAAGAGAGTCACTACATGTTCTGATTTTATTTTATGACCATTTTTACGATGCTTGTTAAACATTAAAGGACTCACATATTTAAGTGAACCACATGGCCATTAAGCAAATCCACCATATCCAATAGGCAAGCTGGAAAATGGCAAATTGTGGTCAATAACCATAGAATGCTGCAACTGCTCATAAATGCAAGCTGGCTGTCAAGCATCCAAAATGTCACTCTGTGTGTGTGTGTGTGTGTGTGTGTGTGTGTGTGTGTGTGTGTGTAAGTCATAACTCTGAATAGCTTTCTTTGAAGTTCATCATCACCTCCAACAGTCATTGTGAGGACTATGTGTGTAGCATTTTGAACCAAGTATAGCCTCCTACTAATCAACATCTTTCCATAGAACAAGGTGTCATGGTTCCAAGTAACAAACCCATAGCAAACAAAATTCTGAGGCAGGCAGCTTCAGGGTTGACACAAGGTGCAATAACCTAGTTGTGATGCAACTCAGTGTTTTTTCCAACTGCTGGACTGAAGGTTTATGTACCCATCCTTGAGCAGGCAGAAAACTAGCACAAAATACCTTTACGAATCCCTGTTCTCTTTCTGTTTCTCATGTTTCAAGTTTTCAGTTGATATTCATTCTCAGGTAATGGATGCCCTTGGAAAATGTTGGGAAAAGAGGAAAATACTGTTTTAAAATGAGTATCCTAAGTACAAGCTTATCTTACTGATGGGCCAACATCAGTAAGGCCAGAGAAGGAAAAGATGTTGCCAGGGCATATTTGTGCAGTAGTTATATGCAAATTTTGAAATATATGTGTCCTTTTTGCCATTCCCGCATTTTCTAGTAAAAATCAATCCCACCCAGACAAAGGCACTTTCTGTTACTTTTGCAGAGATGAGAATCAACTTCTAGGACTTACTAGATTCAGTCCCTGATCCCGTTTGCTACTTTATATTAAAAGATTATTACTTCTCTTTTACCTGCTAGGTCTACTGCTCTCTTCATCTTCTGTGACTTTTACAGTGTGTCTGACTTTCCTATCCTCTAGCCAAGACTTAGTTTCTTCCTGCCCGGATCTAACACCACTAACTCCCTCTGCCTGTGTATGTGTTTCATTCGTGCCTGCAATCTGCACTGGAAAACGATTATGTCAGTCCTTTAATATATGACAATCCTGCTCTTATACTGTGCACCCTGCCCTTAGAACAGTGTTTCTCAACCTTGGCCGTTTGAAGATGCGTGGACTTCAACTCCCAGAATTCCCCAAACGGCCAAGGTTGAGA
>JANHFR010001556.1:10833-22959 GCA_032468015.1 Mimophis mahfalensis | reverse complement strand
TTGCTAAAACACATTGTAAGCCGCCCTGAGTCTTCGGAGAAGGGCGGGATATAAATGGGATTAAAAATAAAATAAAATATTGTAACCAACAACTCTATTATAGTACGACCTGCAACTTGCTCATTAATTCACTCCACCCAGTTTTAAATCCTATTTAGTTCAATTCAGATCTGCAGAATTCATTGCTATCCAATGTGGTGAAAGCCACCAATTTAGACAGATTTTAAAGGAACAGAAAAGATAGGCGTGTAAATGGCTATTTTGTTTTCTGATTCATATGCAGCATACTTGAAAACCAGCTACTGACGCTTTTACCAGTCATCAATACATAATTGATGTAGCCAGGATTTGATCCCTCTTCACATAAAGTCAAGAGAAGACCACACCATATTGATACAAAGCTTTGAAAAGCTTCATATATTGTCAGGTTTACAGTGACCGGTGACAACCACAAGTGAAAAAAAGGGAAGCTCAGCCCTCCCCTAGTACTAGTGAGGGCTTTGCAGTTTTGTTTTATGATTAAAAAAAATAACAGTATAATGCAGTTGGCCATGTCAATAACAATGCAATTAACAGGTCCAAGAATAAATAGATAGTTGGCATGTTCTTTGAAATAACGGTCAATAAAATCAGCTACAAACATTTGAGAACGATATGGTGGACTTTTCTGAGATGAAAATGCCTAACTAAAATACTACTCATTTTCATAATGGCCAAGAGTGCCATTTATTTCATGAATTCAGGTCATGTTGAATTCAAAGAGAAGAGATTATTCTAGCATAGCATTCTGGAAGCAATCTCAGTTTTGACCTAAAATGCCCCTGCCCATGAGTTTTAACTCTAGGCCTCCTGAGATACTAACCACACATTCTTTTGCAGCCTAAAAAGGAGAAAGCACCCGACTCCTGTGGGCAGAAAGCTGATCACTGCCGCAATCCCAGAGGGCCTTTGTTTGAAGCAACATTCAAGTCCTTTGACTGCCAGCAATAGCATGGAATTCCAGAGTTAATGCTACTGCAGAGCTCAACCTTTTGTGTCAGAGTATTGCTGGTCTCTCATCAGTGATTAATATCTATGTGCTCGAATACCCAAGGATAAAACATATGTTAAGCATATGGCAAAAGGCTTAACTTTGTCTTTTCTTTAGCTGGCATTGTGATGTTGGCCAGCCGAGAACACTATCTCTCCCTTTTCAGCATTGGAATTCTGTTTATTTGGATTGGGGGTATTGAAGCACCCATTACAATAGGACATCATAATCAATTAAATGTAACAATGCAGAATAAAAAATAAAACTCAAGGACTATAAATTATGAAAAATGGATGCATTCTGCTGCAGCCATATAATGCCAGGAGGCAAGGGAACAAAAAGGAACATGATTTGTTCCTTCTCACAACAGCACGAATAGTAGACACCCCAATGAAAAAATGTAACCTTTTAGCCAAAAACTACCGTACTCCAACAACAGAGTAGATAAGAACCACCATCGAGGACCATCACAAATACAAATATTACATCAGTACTGCAGCAACACACACACACACACATACACACATACACAAAAGCAAGTAAATACATTTCTGTGCTGTACAGAGGTTGTAATACTTAAACATTTGAAAGCAATGACAGTCCAGGTGGACTGTTATCTTAACTGTGCTGTTAAAACACACTTTAAAATTGTATCACTGTTCCAAGTATGGTCAGTGTTCCTATATTTCATTTAAAAGCAAAAAGCTGCTATTCTGCAACTCCTTTTCCATTTTCTGAGAAAAGACTATTGTTCTCGCCCTAAACTAGAGAATAAAAATCAACTTCATGAAAAATGCCATGGGCTAATGACAAAATATTGATGTTTAACCACAGATGCATATAGAAGGAATCGTGCTGATCACAGTAAAATGACATTCTGGCAATCTGTTTTCAAGTGAATTGCAAGTTTAGGGGTTAATCCAATCAAATACTGTGAAAGTAAAGACTAACATTCCCAATCATCTAAAGGCTTTAAAATAGTTGAATAAAACTATTGGAAATATAGAGTAGGATTCATTTCAAAGCAAGCAGAACTGAATCAGGGCCTTCCCTACAAGTGATGTACAATTTGACTGCTTGGGATTTTTGCTGACTAGAATTGTTTCTTGCATTTACCTAACAGTTCATTATAAAACTTGTTTTATGGTGTTTTTTTAAAAAATTCTTTCTGCACTTGTGACTTGTTTCTTGTTTTGTGATTGCTTCGTAAGCAGATTTACCCTTTTGGGGGCGGAAAAGGCAGGATTAGTTTCTTTTCTTGTTTTTTTTAAATAAAACTTATACACATTTCCATTAGGAGAAAAAACAAAGGAAGGAGGTAGAGACAAGAAAGAAATATAGGAAAATTATAATGAACAAGGTTCTAATTAAAAAGGCTGGGAAAGGTAAAAAGAAAGAGAAGAATAAGATGACCACCAGTAAAGTGAATGGACTCAGTTACAACAGCAATGAATGCACTCCCTTGGAGGAGCTGAAGAATCAGATTAGGGACAGATCATCATCAAAGAAATCGAAGTATGCAGTTGCTAAGAGTCAACAATGACTTAATGGCATATTATCTATCAACCTGACTTGGTAGTATAACAACCAAGTACAGTAACGCTTACAGAATAACAGAATTATGATTTTTAATAAAATTGATGGCTAGTGGGGAATTGGAGCCTTTGTGCCAGTTTCTTTTATTCCTAGAAACTGTCTGAACAAGTCCCTACAATTTTCTCCACAAGCGTTTGGAAGTGGTTTGCCATCGCTTCCTTCCTAGAGAAGTGAACTGGCTCAAGGTCACCCAACTGGTTTTGTGCCTAAGAACTCATAGCCTTACAGTTTCTAACCTGATGCCTTATCTACTACACCACACTGGCTCTTTATTTTAATACACTTCAATTCTTAAATTACATGACTGACAAATACTTTCCAGCGTGATCTACCCTTCATGTGATCAGACTGGGATGCAAAATCTAGAGGACTGCACCTACAACACAGAATAAAGACTGAAGAAAATGAGAGGAACAAAATCCTGACTTCGCTGAAAAGCATTGGGTTTCAAAATGATTGCGGATTTACTGCAAATTGGCTGTTGACATGGATGGCATCTCTCTTGAAATTGGGAGAATATCCCGAGGGGCAGAAGAAAGTAAATAATACAACCAGCACCATAAGCAACAAATCACTCATCTCTCCCCTCAGCTGTTTCTGTGTTTGGGAGATGAAGCCTTCCTTAAAAGATCATTTCACACCAAGGATTTTGTAGGCTTAACCCTGATTACTTTAGGCTTACAAGTACATTTGCAAACATTTATCAAAGTAAACTTACCTGAGCGATCAAAAGTATCATCGAATGCAATCCGCAATGTTTTCCCAGTGTTTCTTATGTTCTTAGCTGCCCCTGGATCATAGCCAGTATGCCACGGCAAAAGTGCAGGGTCGTTGAAGACATCTTTGCTAAGAATTGCAACAGGTGACTGATTGTTCCCTCTGGCTATTGGATAAGATTCATGCCATTTATCAGGTCCTGGGAGGGAAAAATGCCAAGGCAAAGGTGTGTCATATTCTGTACCAGAGATGGTATTCAGCCAGTTCCGACAGGTTCCAGAGAACCGGTAGAGATAATTTTGTCTAATTTGAAGAACCACCTCTGACTGGCCAACACCAGCAAATACCATCTCTGATTGGCCAACAGCAAAGCCACACCCACTAAGCCATGCCCACAGAACTGGTAGTAAAAAAAATTGAATCCCACTACTGTTCTGTACCATATGGCAGCCATTCCCAACAAGTTGCCTTTTAGTTATTTTTGGTATTCTAACCCCAGATGGCTACAGTGCCTTTTCCAACACCTGAAGGACATGAGGCTGGAAAAGTCAGATGAACAATGTGAAGCACCACCCCATCTCAAGGCGAGTTAGTCTTTACAATTACTTTTTAAAGGGTCTTTTAAAACTTGGAGGCAAGGATTGCTGTTACGCTTTCAACTATCCTTATTTTTCTAATAAGGAATAGAAAGGGTGGTTGAAACTATAACAGTAATTGAAACAAGAAATTAAAACAAGATTTGAATTTAAAACATAGCCCACATTCCTCCATAATCTGACAAGAAATCTCACCAAATTCAATGAAGTTATCTTCATATATAGATCCACGTAGACAAAAATTAAAAAGCATGCAACACTATTGATAATTTTTACACTGCATAAACGTTTGCTAATTAGAGGCAAAATGGATGAAGTTGTTAAATATATTCCATGACCATTCTGCTATAGGAAAACTTTCATTTATTTAAACTTCAAAAAACATTGTTAAGGCTGTATGAGCCTCATAGGAATGACAGACAATAAGGATTCTGCTTAGATTTCTTCGTCAAACTGATTTATTTTAGAGTAAAGTACAAGTTCTGTTTGCAAATCAGTTCTGCAGATATGCAGCATAATGTTCTAATGTGAGCCCCTGGAAATCTCAACACAACAATCTTTTGCATGTCTACTATAAATAGGCCATATTAAAGTCAAAGGGGCTTTTTACTCAAATGAATTTCAAGCAGACCAGGTAGGTTAGCAAAACTATATATTTCTAAGAAGTGGCAGCGTTACTATAGCACCACTTAATTGTAGGCTGAGGCAGTGTGTTATACAAAGCTGTGAATCATGTTTTTATTGCTATATATCTCAAGCCTGTGATCTAAGTGAAAGCAGATTCTGGGATGTCATTCTGAGTGCACAGATTAATTCAACCTCCTCCCATGGGGTCCCCTTCAGAGATTTCTTGCTGATTGAGAATGACCAGAGTGCTACTAGAGTAGAGAAAGGTGCTGTATATTCACTGTCAGTGAAGATTTATTATTGGGCAGGGAATGATTAACTGGGGAGAACAGGCATTCCCGTATGGAAGATTTTCTGCCTCTTTTTTTAGTTTAAACATACACCTCTCACTTGCCTAAAGCCACCTGCATCTCCTTCTCTCAAGAACAAGGGAGAAAACCTGATCTCACCCATCAGGCAGCTATCACAATAGGCCTCCTGAAAGCCTTTTCTATTTGAATTGCATTGCATACATTGTATTTTAGACTCATATGCAAAAAAAGAAAAAAAATTCCCCTTGGTAGGGTCCTATTTTTTTTCTTTTTCTTTCTCTTTTAGTTTTACTGTGTTATTATAAAGCAAAATTATTTGAGTCCATGGAAATTTATACAATATTGACTGGAGATTATTGATACCCTCGTAGTTAGATAATTTAAACTTTTAAAAATAAAACTGTTTATATCAGTATTAACAATCATTTCTAAAATGCCATAATTGATAGCACAAAGCTGTTTATATTAAAGCTGAACATTATATTAAGAACAAATGCAAAATACACCAAATTATGTGTTATCCATAGTATAATATATGCTATGAATGTATGTATGTTTGTTACACATAGTATTAAGTATTAAACTTCAATCTTAAACTTAATACTTAAATACTACAGGCTCCACTGTGTTGTTACATGTGATTATTTGAGCAAGACTGTTTTCTTCGGTACTATTCAGACTTTGAAATGTTAAGGCTGTCTACGTTATTCTCATTAATTTATACTAATCGTTGTTAAAAACAATAACATAGAATGTTTTTCACATTTCAGGCATATTAACCTTAATAATATTATTCTACTAACAAAAAGTGCAAAAGCAACCTTGGTGGGATAAACACCCTTATTTGCACATGCACACAACAGGGATAGGCAAGCTGAACTCTCCACATATTTTAGTCTCTAAATTGCCATCAATCTCAGCCTGCAACGGCAACAGCAGGGAACCATGGAAATCATAATCCATCATGTTTGCAACCATCTGGGGGGAAATGGGGAAATGGTGTGTCACACTATATATAAAAAGGGGGCGGAGGCCATTCATAAAAAAGATGGTCTGCTCTTAGACTTCAGACCTTTAACAGAGATTACAGCCTTTTTACCTGAAGTCTCTCCTTCCACAAGGAAGGAGTCAGAAAGTCAACACGGCAGCCATATTACATGATCAAAAGCCTGTCTTTCTTTTTTTTTTTTTTACATGGGTCACAACGCCCATAAAAATAGGGGGAAAGAATTTGATTGCATGTTTGTGGGCACTATCTTGTCTTTTTCCAGACACAAGCCTGTCCACAGCCCAGATACCCTGTCTGGAAAGTATCCCATTGCTATAGTGAATCTACTGCTATAGGATACAGCAGTGAGTGACAGGAAATCTCCAGTGTGTCCAAGAATTAGAAGAAAGATGTGATAAGCACATTCATCTTTTAAGAAGGTAGGGTGTTCTGTGCTTTTCCGATAATAATGAATAAAAATAAAAATTGTTCTTTTTCCAGACGAGAAAAGCAAGTAATTTTATAGTACATGCAAAAAGGGGGCTATTTTTGGTCTTTGGCTCAGTTACTAACAAGGATGAGGCAACGAACAATGACAATCTTCCATCAAACATCCAGAAAAGTTCAAAATTCAATCCTGAGATAGATAAGCAAACAATCTGCTTAATTTGGCTTCCCAAATATATTCAGTTTAAGCAAGAACCTCTTAGCCTTGCAAGCAACATTTCTTAAACATCTTTCACTGCAACCCTCCAGATGCATCGAACAAGAACTCCAACAAATCTACAGGCAGGTTTTCAGTGGGGATGATAGGAGTTGTGGTTCATCATACCTCCAATGCACACCGAAAGGGAAAGTCTGATGGGGGGAAGCGTCTTTGAGAATTTATGCCCTATTGTATAGCATCAAAGAGAGTGGAGTGATCCGGTGAGGCTGGCTGTCAGAGAAACATAAATCCCAAGCCCCAGACTTTGGAAAAACGCTCTTTCCCCAGTTCGGTTGAATGCTGCGGTGGAGGGGGGAAGCGTGCACGGAGCTGCAAGGGAGACTCCTGCCCCAGATAGCCCCGCTCGGCTGGGGTGAGGTGTGTGCAGTTAGAGGGGCGTGGCAGGATGGAAATCCGCTGGCTGGGAACTTCTTCCCACTCACCGTTTTCTTTGCTATAGCCCCAGGTCAGGGCCTCGCCGGTGGACTGCTTGCGCATCGTCCTCTTTCGCGGGCTTCAGCACCGCTGGCCGCGAACTTCTGACGCCCGAGCCATTTATAGGGCTCCGCGGACTCCGGCTTTGGGACAGCCCGCCGTCGGAGGCGGAGGCGCCCAAAAATCATTTACAGCCGGAGGGGGGAGCTAAGCACCAGCGCGGGTTTCCCCGAAACTTGGCTCGTCCCTTAAGTCGGACCTGTCGGCAGCTGGAAGAAAGTTTAGAGAAGTCGAGCTGACCCAATTTCTCGGTATCTTTCGTATGAATCCGGCTTGGGGGTTGATGGTTGTCAGAGAGTTGTTCCCCATACTGTCCATATTCCGTGTCAGAATTAGTTGACATTTTGCACGTTGTTGAAAGGATCTTTCCTTCCCTCCTTTCTCCCTCCCTCCCTTCATCATACATGTGTTAGTGACGACAACGTTTTATTATTTATTTTATTATTTTATTTTTATTAATTCAATTTATATGGAATTCAGGGCCGGCTTACAGTCAGTTTAAAAACATACAATGAAAAAGTTAAAATTAGATTAAATCAAATTTGGACCAGACAGACAATTAAAATTTAAAACTTTAAAACAATCCAGTTTAAAATTAATACTTTATGGAAAGTATTAATTTTATGGAAAATGTTATTTTGTAGCTAATACACCTGATAAAGTTGATTTTATTTCGAGAGACTAACTCTACTACCTCTCTGGAAACAGAATTAACATTGGGATTGGTGACAGACATCCCTATTATAGACAGTACTGTTTCTTTATTTCAAATATGAAATCATACCTTCATGAAATATCTCTAGCACACATAGTGCTTCCTTTATAAAATCTATGTGAAATACAAACTGTATTGTAAGATTGTTGTAATTATGATAACGTATCATAAACATTATGGAAATAAAGAGGCAAAGAAACCAAACAAGCCTCTTGGTCTTGATGTACAGCATTAATATTTTCACTTTTTCGGCTTTTAGGTTAATTCACGCACACATTTTTAGAGAGTCAGTTTGGTATAATGGCTAAGACATCAAGCTAAAGAGCAAGATACTGTGAGTTTGAATCCTGCCTTAAGCATAAAGCTAGCAGGGTGACCTTCAGCCAGTCACTCTCTCTCAGCCCTAGGAAGAAGGCAATGGCAAGCCACTTTAAAGCTTGCCAAGACTACCCCAGCAGGGATTTTTCCAGGCAGTCACCTGGAGTCAAGACTAACATGAAATCTACACATCTGTCCATCCACCTGTATATATGTATATTTCTGAGCTCATTTGAATGAATTTAGCTACTTTGTAGGCTAAAAACAGATCAGCCCCTATAATATAAGCTAAAATGTGGCAGGCCAGTTATGCATCCTTGATTAAAAAGTGTTGACCATAAGCAACAGAGCAATGCAAGGACACCGAGAAAGAGGGCAAGTGAGAGTTGGCTTCAGTTCTGTACTTGGGTAAGGGAGGCCTGTCAAGCAGGCATTCGCCTGGATACCAGCATTCTTCTCGCTTGCTTCTAACAGCAGCACAAACTTTTCCAAGCATTTTTTTTCCTCCTATGACCCCTTGATATTCCACAGCCTTTGAGTAATTGAGACAGGATTATGTCATGCTTAGTTGTACCTCTGTTAAAGTAGTTTTTCCCTGTGAAACAGGACACCATCCCAGAACAGTCTCAAGGCATAAAAAAAATCTATTGGGCTTTGTCACCTGTTACCTTGGAGGGAAGACAAGTGACCCACAGTGACTGGAAACACTAAAAGCAACATAGCAGCTACCAGTGAGAGGACAGGAAACTTGACAGTGATGGTTTTTTGATTCAAGAATGCAGGGAGAAAAATTTCACTCAACTGCCTTAAGTTCTACTCTAATCTCATACATTTACAGTTCCAAACTATGTATTTTATATAAATGTAAATTTCATTTTAATTGTCTCAAGGGAAAAAAATCCAAAATCCATATCAATCACTACCTTCGGGCTTTTTTATTCCTTTTTGATGCATTGATTTAGTTTTCATATAATGCTGTAGGACAGAATGAGAAAGGAAATTGTAACAATCTTTTCTTTAAACAAACAATCTTTTTTGTTGCAATTCCAAACAGGTTTACATGTGAATAAGAAGAACAATAGGGGATGCAGTGGCTCAGTAGCTAAGACGCTGAGCTTGTCAATCAGAAAGGTCGGCAGTTCAGTGGTTTGAATCCCGAGTGCTGCATAACGGAATGAGCTCCCGTTACTTGTCCCAGCTTCTGCCAACCTAGCAGTTCGAAAGCATGTAAAAATGCAAGTAGAAAAATAGGGGCCACCTTTGGTGGGAAGGTAACAGCGTTCCGTGCGCGTTCAGCATTTAGTCATGCTGGCCACATGACCATGGAGACATCTTCGGACAGTGCTGGCTCTTCGGCTTGGAAACGGAGATAAGCACCGTCCCCTAGAGTCGAGAACGACTAGCACATATGTGTGAGGGGAGCCTTTACCTTTACCTTTACCTTTAAAAAGAACAAATGTGTACTCCAATAACAATTAGAGACATGTTAATCTTATTCCAACTGGGCAGGTTTAAGATGATTTTTGTGACATTATATATTCCACTCATTTCCTGTAGTTTATTAATTTTCATATCCAGATTTCAACTACTGGTTAATAATAATATAATAATCTATTAAATTTATATGCAACCTGACCCCCCTCCCCAATGATTCTGGACAGTTTTCCATTGTTAAAACATTTTGTAAAAATGAGAATAATACTAAAAAACAACAACACCCAAGCACAAAACAAAGGAACAACTAAAAGGAAAACAAACTCGGGAGAACAGAAAGGAAGAAAGGGGCATAATCATTTTAACAATTAAAACAACCTTCCAAACTTGATTCCTTCCAAGAGTGTTGGATTAAGGTAACCAACACTGAAGGACAATGTAGTTAGAGCTACTGGACTGGGAATTATTGTTCAAATTCAAGAAGTTTATTATTTACAGAGTATATCACAATTGTACTGCACATAATTCTCTCTTGACATCAACAGCCTAAGTAAGCTTGTCTTTGTCGTAGGCATCTGCGCGGACAGCAGGCAAGTGACAAAACAAGCATGACAACATAAACAAACCAATGCCTCTGCTTACACCCTTGTGTCAGATGTTCAGACACAAGAGAAATAGTTGCATAATGTGATAATTACTCATTTATTGTCATTTTGGTATCATTGGGGTTTGCTGTGAATGCCGCTGCTCTTGACTTTGAAATCTTTAAAAATTGTTGATGGAGAGTCATTGCCAATGAGAAGTAATAGGAATTACAGAAACAAACTTTCACATGGGAGACAAATTTGGCATGGAATTCTCTTCCTAGAAAGCATCATCAGGCACAGGTTGGTTTAATCTCTTTTTTCTTCCCCCCAACCTGTGATTTTGTATTGTGATACTTTTAATAATCTTGGAAAAGAATATTCCATTTAGGGCAATGTTTTCTTGCAGTTACTCTTAACGAACAATTAACTTCCTTTGTTAATTGTTTTTAGAGCTTAAGCAAAATATTTTTTGATTGAGAGAAACTGTTTACTGGCTGCAGTTTGCAGCTGAAAAATAAGGCCCTAAAATAGGTTGCAGGGAAATCCATGTCAGATGGAGCTAAACATCTAGAAGGGAAAGAGGTTAGGGTTAGCGTTCTCACTTTACCTGGCTAAAGAGTCTGGTCAGGGTAAAAAAATACACTCTGTAGAACTTTTGAATAATAAAAAAGCATGTGCTATGCAAAATATTCTTTTAGTAAATAATACAAAATATTATTTTGTAAATAATAGTTTATTATAGTTGGTTAGTTAGGATTTTTTAAAAAGTTAAAGCAATGCTTCACATGATCACTTACTTTTTCCACTCCCCAATCAAAACAGTTGTATCTATATTAGTTTTCCCTCGTCAGGAATGCCATCTGATGTCATGGTGCAAATTGACAAGAGTTCTATGATTGCAATGCAAAATGACTCAAGCCATCACCAATATATCCCATGAAGTGACACTGACATCTTTTGTCCCACCCAGCCCTCTTTTGACTACTTCATGTCCACAAAGCAACAGCAGTAGCTTGTTTTATTCAGAGTGCCAAATGATATTCCCCATATTGTTCTCCTGTTCTTGATGACAGCTGTCCTTTCCATTTGTTTTGTGATAGTGGGAGACAAAGGGAGACAGACAATAGAGAGGTAGCTTGAAATGCCCGCACGGCCTGTTACCTAAAATGCAAGGAGTGTGGAAAGACAAGCATGTTAAAGTCTGCTATGTGAGCTGTGGTGGCACAGTAGTTAGAGTGCAGTACTGCAGACTACTTTTGCTGCCTGTCAGCTGCCTGCAATTTGCCACTTCAAATCTCACCAGGCTCAAGGTTGACACAGCCTTCCCTCCGTCCGAGGTCAGTAAAATGAGGACCCAGATTGCTGGGGGCAATATGCTGACTCTGTAAACCACCTAGAGAGGGCTGTAAAACACTGTAAATCAGTATATTGCTAAATGCTATTGCTATTGCTACATGAGAAATGTGATTAATTGCCCAGACCTTTGGGGAAAAGTCCTCTTTGATTTATCAAGGTTTACTTGCAGGAGAATACTGTTTGAGGTGATTGGATCGTTTGGTCATGTATCTGTGCTAAAACAGGACATAAGTCTGCTCCAGTCAAATATAAAGTATTTATTAAAGAGAAATAAAACAATAACTAGGCTAACTAAGTATGCTCCATGTGTGCAGTCAGGAGGTGTGTGTGTAAGGGACAAGAACAGAAGAAGAGAAGAGAGAAAAAGAGCAGACAAAAGAAGAGGGTTTTTATTCTGTAGGAGGAGCGTCTGCTCTGACCTTATGTTATTGGTGGAGATCAGGTAACTATTGGAGATGGTCAGATGACCTTTAGTGTGACTCAGCAATCATGGCAAATCTGACAAATACAGTTAGACTTAACTGCCTAAACTCATCAAAGATCATCAAAGATAACAGAAGTATTGCAGTAACAAAAATAGAATAGAATAGAGTAGAGTAGAGTAGAGTAGAGTAGAGTAGAGTAGAGTAGAGTAGAGTAGAGTAGAGTAG